>PVIY010025266.1:0-36930 GCA_004026745.1 Myrmecophaga tridactyla
AAGAGGAGACATAACCACTAACCCCACAGAAATAAAGGAAGTAATGACAGGATACTATGACCAACTATATTTAAAAAATTAGACTACATAAATGAAAAGGACATCTTCCTAGAAAGTCAAGAACAACCAGCATTGACTTGAGAAGAAACAGATGATCTCAACAAACCAGTCACAAGTAAAGAGATTAAATCAGTCATCAAGAAGTTCCCCAAAAAGATAAGTCCAGAAGCAGATGGCTTCATATGTGAATTCAACCAAAGATTCAAGAAAGAATTAGTACCAATTTTGCTCAAACTCTTCAAAAACCTGAAGAGAAGGGAAAGCTAACTCATTCTATGAAGCCAACATCATCCTAATACCAAAGCCAGACAAAGATACCACAAGAAAAGAAAATTACATACCAATCTCTCTAAAGAATATAGATGCAAAAATCCTCAACAAAATACTTGCAAATCAAATCCAGCAGCACATTAAAAGAATTATACACCATGACCAAGTGGGATTTATTCCAGGTATGCAATTATGTTTTAACATAAGAAAATCAATTAATGTAATATCCCAGGTCAACAAATCAAAGCAGAAAAAACACATAATCATCTCGATTGATGCAGAAAAGGCATCTGACAAAATTCACCATCCTTTCTTGATGAAAACACTTCAAAGGACAGGAATAAAAGGGAACTTTCAGAACATGATAAAGGGAATATATGAAAAACCCACAGCTAACATCATCCCAAATGGGGAAAGACTTCAGCCTTCCCTCTAAGATCAGAAACAAGACAAGGATGCCCATTGTCACCACTGTTATTCAATATTGTGCTGGAAGTTCTAGCCAGAGCAATTAGATAAGAAAAAGAAAGACATCCAAATTGGAAAGGAAGAAGTAAAACTCCCACTGTTTGCAGACGACATGAAACTATATGTCAATAATTCTGAAAAATCTACAGCAAGGCTACTAGAGCCAATAAATGAGTACAGCAAAGTGGCAGGGTACAAGATCAATACAAAAAAACAGTAGTGTTTCTGTACACTAGTAATGAGCAATCTGAGGAGGAAATTAAGAAAAAAATTCCATTTACAACAGCAACCAAAAGGAGAAAATATTTAGGAATAAATTTAACTAAGAATACAAAAGACCTATACACAGAAAACTACAAGAAATTGCTAAAAGAATTCATGGAAGACCTAAATAAATGGAAGGGCATACTGTGTTCATGTACTGCAAGACTAAATATATTTAAGATGTCAATTCTTCCAAAATTGATTTATAGATTCAAAGCAATACCAATTAAAATCTCCAAAACATCAGAAAGGAAGGGTGCCCCGAATAGCTAAAAATATATTGAGAAAGAAAAATAAAGTGGGAGGTCTCACATTACCTGACTTAAACATATTAAAGCCACAGTAGTCAAAACAGCATGGTACTGGCATCAAGATAGATATACTGACCAATGGAATCTAACAGAGTTCAGATTTAGCCACTCTCATCTATGTACAATTGATCTCTGATAAGGCAGTCAAGCCAACCCACCTGGGACAGAGCAGCCTCTTTAATAAATGATGCCTGGAGAACTGGATATCCATATGCAAAAGAATGAAAGAGGGTCCGTACTTCATACGCTATACAAAAATTAACTCAAAATGGATCAAAGACATAAACATCAGAGCTAAGACTATAAAACTTTTAGAATAAAATGTAGGGAAATATCTTATAAAACATGTAATAGGCAGCAGTTTCCTAGACCTTACACCCAAAGCACGAACATTGAAGAAAAAGATAAATAGGAATGCCTCAAAATTAAACACTTTTGTACATTAAAGAACTTTTGTCAAGAAAATTAAAAGGCAGCCAAATATTCCAAGAGACAATATTTGGAAACCACATATCAGATAAGGGTTTAGTATCCAGAATATATAAAGAGATTCTTCAACTCAACAACAAAAAGCCAAAAAAAAAAAAAAATTAAAAAATGGGCAAAAGACGTGAATAGACACTTTTCAGAAGAGGAAATACAAATGGCTAATAAAGTACATGAAAAGAAGCTCAACTTCACTGGTTATTAGGGAAATGCAAATTAAAACCACAATGAGATATCATCTCACACTCACTAAAATGGCCATTATCAAAAAAAACACAAAACAACAAGTGCTGGAGAGAATGTGGAGAAAGAGGCACAGCTGTCCATTGTTGGTGGGAATGTAAATGATACAACTGCTCTGGAAGGCAGTTTCATGTTTCTTCAGGAAGCTAAGTATAGAACTGCCATATGATCCAGCAATCCCATTGCTAGGTATATATTCAGAGGACATGAAAGCAAGGACACAAACAGACATTTGCACACCAATGTTTATAGCAGCATTATTTACAATTGCCACGAAATGTAAACAGCCCAAATGTCCATCAACAGATGAGTGGCTAAACAACTTGTGGTATATACATACGATGGACTATTACACAGCTGTAAGACATAATAAAGTCATGAAGTATGTAACAATGTGAATAGACCTTGAGGATATTATGCTGAGTGAAATTACTCAGAAACAAAAGGACAAATACTGTATGGTCTCATTAATATGAACTAACATTAATGAGTAACCCTGGAGAATTAAAGTTAAGAATATAGGTTAACAGGAGATAGAGATTGGGCAATTGGTGCTGAAGGAATAAAGACTGTGCAACAGGACTGAGTGTAAAAATTCAGAAATGGATAGTACAATACTACCTGATTGTAGCACTATAATGTAAGTCCACTTAATGAAACTGAATGTGAGTATGATCGAGGAAAAGGGCTGGGGGCATGTATGAAACCAGAAGGAAAAATGGAGGATAAAAACTAAGACAGTATAATTTAGGAATGCCTAGGGTGGACCATGATGGTAATTCAATATACAAATTAAAAAACGTTTTTGCATGAGGGATAACAAATGAATGTCAATATTGCAGGATGTTGAAAACAGATGGTGTATGGGAAAAAGTACAATCAATGCAAACTGTGGTCTACAGTCAACAGTAACAATGTAATATGCTTCCACTGAACGTAACAAAGGCATTATGCCAAAACTAAATGTCAGCAAGTGGGGGGAATGGGAAAGGGGTCAAGATTTTTTGTGGAAGAAAAGGAAATATCTTCAGACAGGGCATGGCGGCAAAGGCATGTGTGCTGGTTTGAAATGATGTACATACCCCCTAGAAAAGCCATGTTTTAATCCTAATCCCATTTTGTAAAGGCAGCTGTTTCTTCTAATCCCTATTCAGCATTGTATGTTTGAAGCTGTAATTAGATCATCTCCCTAGAGATGTGATTTAATCAAGAGTGGTTGTTAATCTGGATTAGGTAGAGGCGTGTCTCCACCATTTGGGTGAGTCTTGATTAGTTTCTGAAGTTCTATAAAAGAGGAAACATTTTGGAGAAAGCTAGAGATTTCTGAGAGAGCAGAGAACAACATAGCCACAAGAAGCACAGAGTTTACCAGCCAGTGACCTTTGGAGATGAAGAAGGAAAATGCCTCCTGGGGAGCTTCATGAAACAGGAAGCCAGGAAAAGAAGCTAGCAGATGATCCCGTGTTCGCCTTGTGCCCTTCCAGATGAGAGAGGAACCCTGACCGTGTTCACTATTTGCCTTTCCAGATGAGAGAGAAACCCTGACTGTGTTCGCCATGTGCCCTTCCACTTGAGAGAGAAACCCTGAACTTCATCGTCCTTCTTGAACCAAGGTATCTTTCTCTGGATGCCTTTGATTGGACATTTCTATAGACTTGTTTTAATTGGGATATTATCTCGGCTTAGAACTGTAGACTAGCAATTTATTAAATTTCCCTTTTAAAGCCATTCAGTTTCTGGTATATTACATTCTGGCAGCTAGCAAACTAGAACAGCATGTCTATAGATTTAGGTTAGATTGTTTGATGTGTGAATAAAACTGTTCAAAAACGAACAGAGAGAAACAAGTACTACAGAAAATATGGACAAAGAGATGTACCTATTCACACTGGTAGGGAAAGTGAGAGGTACAGCCCCTTGGGGGGCAGTGTGGTGGTTCCAGAGGAGGCTAGGGGTGGGTTTGCCATAGGATCCTGAAACCCCACTGCTCAATATGTACCTGGAAGAACTGAGTGTGGGGACATGAATGGACATTTGCACACTAGTGTTTATGGCCGCTGTATTTTTGATCCACAATGAATGGAGGTGGCCTAAGAGTACAAGGACTGAGGAATGGAAGGGAGATCTATGGTTGATACATACAATGGGTTACTGAGCAGCCACAAGAAGGAATCAAGCTATGAAGCATACAACTAGGTGAATTAACCTTAGAGCTGTATGTTGAATGAAATGTCAGAAACAAAAAGACAAATATTATCATGCCTCAATCATATGAACTAACTATAATAGAAAATGAAAGGTTTTAAGATATGAGGTATTTGAGAGAAAGGAAAGTAGACGAAATGATTTTAAGTGAGTGTGCTTTATTGGCTGCGCTCCCGGGCAGAGCTCACCGAACCCAAGATGGAGTGAGCTGAGTCTATGCACGGGCTTTGGCGAGTGCAGTTTTTAAGGGCAGGGGTCAGGTGATGGCATGAAAGGGGCGGCACATTAAACAAAGGATTATTATGCTAGTGGGCAGAGCAGCGGGTGGTAAAGACCTTGGTTGTAACGATTTACCTCCCATTCCGAAGTAACTTCATGAGTCCAGCCACAGAGCCCTCCCTTATTTCCCCAACCTAATAGAAAAACTTGGTGAACTAAAGTTGAGAAGTATGGGTTATCATGTTGGGGCCTTTTGTACAGGGTCCTAGGTTGTAAGCTCTCACAGCAGTCACATATATTCAGGAGGCCTAACTGCTAATTCTAAATTCTGAGATACTGAGCTGTTTGTATATAACATGGTCATTCCCAGAAATTTCAGGTATTTATGTGACACCTGAGACTCAGAGTTAAAGCTCTGAAACTATGAAAGTCAGCAGTACCCCAACTGTTTAAAAAGTTGAAAAAGGGATCAGACTTTGAGGAGAGATATGAATAAGGCTGATCTGGATAGGACTAAGGTAAATCAGAATACAGGGTCAAGGATGATGTCGTCCATATTTTAAAACTTCAACTCCTGTGTGAGACCAAAGGGAGAGATGTTTATTTGGTGCCCAAAATATATATTTTGGGTAGTGCATTACCTAATTTAACTATGGTATGGTCATTTTAGTTGAACACCATAAGTTCTTGGAATCTTGAATAGGATGTGAGATTTTGTTGGTTTGTCCAAGTTAGTATGATGCCCCGATATATCCCAGAGTAATTTGGGCAGTAAATACAGAAGTATTTGCAAAGTCCCTTTGGGGGACTGGGGAGAAAGAAGGAAATATTCAACTTCCCATTTGGAGAATTTCTGATATTCTCACAAGCAGTGGGGACAACGAAATCAAAAGGTCGAGCCCTCAATCAGTGGCTAAAGTGTACCTCTTTCTCCACGTCCTATCCAGCACTTGTTGTTTCCTGTTTTTCTGATAATCATCATTCTAGTGGGTGTGAGATGATATCTCATTGTGGGTTTGATTTGCATTTCCCTAATAACCAGTGAAATTGAGCATCTTTTTGCCCCTATGAAACTTATTCCTGCAAAGGATAGGCTAAGCCTCCTTAAAATTAGGCCTAAGAGTCACCCCCAGAGAATCTCTTTTGTTGCTCAGATGTAGTCTCTCTCTCTAAGCCAACTTGGCAGGTGAACTCACTGCCCTCCCTTCTATGTGGGACAAGATTCCCAGGGGTATAAATCTACCTGGCAACATGGGACAGAAATCCCGTGATGAGCCAGGACCCATGATCTAGGGATTGAGAAAGCTTTCTTGATCAAAAGGGAGAAGAGAAAAAAGAGACAAAATAAAGTTTCAGTGGCTGAGAGATTTCAAACAGAATTGAGAGGTCATCCTGGAGGTTATTCTTATGCATTATATAGATAGCCCTTTTTAGTTTATGGTGTATTGGAGTGGGTGGAGGGAGTACCTTAAACTGGAGAACTGAGTTTCAGTAGCCTTAATTCTTGAAAACAATTGTAAAGAGATATAAGGTTTACAGGGTGACTGATTATGAAAAACTTTGTGTCTGATGCTCCTTTTAGCCAGGATATGAACAGATGAGTAAAAAATATGGATTAAAAATAAATAAATAATAGGGGCAACCAGGAGTAAAATAAATTGGGTAGATGGAAATATTAGCAGTCAATGAGACGGACAGGTAAGTTGTATGTATGAGTTTTTTCTTTTTATTTCTTTTTCTGGAGTGATGCAAATGTTTTAAAAAATGATCATGGTGATACACAACTATGTGACAATATTATGAGCCACTGATTGTACACCATGTATGGAATGTATGTTTGTGAAGATTTCTCAATAAAAATATTTTAAAAATAAAAATAAAGGAAGAAAGTTTCAAAAAAAAAAAGTATCAAAGGTACTAGAACACAGTTCAACAGTTGCAGGTACTTGCCTCTAGTCACTGTAATACACCATAAACTAAAAAGGGCTATCTATATAATGCAGAAGAATAACCTCCGGGTTAACCTCTTAACTCTGTTTGAAACCGCTCAGCCACTGAGACTTTATTTTGCCTCATTTCTCTCTTCCCCTTTTGGTCAAGGAGGCTTTCTTATTCCCATGATGCCGAGTCCCAGATCATCCCCAAGAGTCAGGCCCTATGTTGCCAGGTAGATTTACACCCCCGGGTGTCATGTCCCATGTGTTAGGAGAGCAGTGAGTTCACCTGCCAAATTTGCTTAGAGTGAGAAGCCACATCTAAGCAACAAAAGAGGTTCCCTGGGGGTGACTCTTAGGTGCAACTATAAGTAGGTTTCTGCTAAGGGTTGTTTTACTTCACACTTTGTTCAAGTATGCTCAAGATGCAGGATTAAGTTTCTCAAAAGAACCCAGGAGTTCAGCCAGAGCACAATCCTTGATCAGTTTCCTGGATTATAGGACAAAGCTTTGGCAACTAGGGTCTGTGCCTCAGATTCTTAAATTATAAGTATCAGAGCTTTTAGTTTCCTCCTTTTACAGAGCAAGATGGATGTCAAGTGAAGTTAAACAAAGGGTTTAAAGTCACACAGCTAGCTAACTGTTGAACCATAGGTTGGTTCCTTTCTCACTTGATTTCCTGTTCTGAAAAAACAAGGATACCAGCATCTATTCTGTAGGCTGTGAGGACCAAACAAAAAAAGCACATAATGTGGCAGTGCCAGGAATGTACTAGATTTATCGTGAATAATGATTACTTCCAAACTTTTATCTCCTAGATCTCTAAGAACACTCCATTCCCTTTCCTGTGGCCTCATTTTGCTGAATTTCCATTGGAGAAAGAACGACCAGTGGTGGGGTTAGCATGTTTATAGCTGGTGTTTGGGCAATATGTGATTTGAGTTGAGGTGAACTCTCTACTCATTCTAGTCTATGTCAGTTCCTCTCCTGCCCTTGCCAATCTTTCTCACCTCTGGAGAGTTGATACGATCAGAGAAAATACTACAGGAGGTGACCATGAAGATAGGTCACATCACCCTCCCTTTAGCCATTCTTAAACTAGCCACTAAAAGTTGGAAGAGATTAAGCCAAGTCAATTTGAGAAGAGACACATTGGAGCTCTCACATTTTTATGTAGGAGGATGAGGAATGCATGAGATCCCTTAGATACTTATGCTGATTCTACCATCACTGACACACAAAAAAATTCTAAACCATGGCATAAATCTTCTTTCTGACAAGACAACCAAATTAGCAAATCAGTTCAGGTTCTCCTCCTCTCTCACTTCTCCTCTCCTTGTTGGCCACATACACTTTAAAATAATGATCCAAGCACGTAAATTCCCTGGTACAAGTGTCTGCAAGCCTCCAGCAGAACTGTCAATGTTCATAAATCCCTGGCCTTCTAGATTGCACTGCAGCTATTTACTGGGAGGTGGAACACAGCAGGTCATTAGACAATAGAAGGAGGAGATTGGCGTAGTATTAACTTCTCTGGTTACAGTGTCACAATTCATGGCAGCATTTTGATGGGAGTGTGCAACATCAGGGAGGAGAAACATAAAAAGGGAAACCTGGGTTGTAAATAGTTTATTTCTGCAATTCCTGATGTTGGCTGGATCATACTTTAATACAGAAATACATGAAAATACCATTCTGGAGGTGACATGTTGCCACCACATAACTCTTTTCAAAAGGGTCTTTCATCAGAGAGACACCCCACTACAAATTATAGTGAAGAAAACAAAACCCTCACACACAGACTTATTAACAGGCCAAAAGGAAATGGAACCACCAAGATTCAAATAAGCAGAGAAACGGTACTACATGGACTTCCAGATTCAGTGCCCAGGGGTGTTTGATTGCATGGAAAATCAAAAGGAAAAAGTAGCACTCTTCTTCCCAAGAGTCTACTCTTCAAATGCACATCAGCACTTTTCAAAGTAATTCTCATTTCCCCCATTTCTTCTAATATACCAATTTTAGGCTGACATCCCAATGAATCCTACCTTCATGTTCCTTCTCAGTTGTTCCCACTTTCTTGATCTTCCTGGGGGATTTCATAAAGAGGGGAAAGATGGTTCGTAAACCAAGGATGTCAACAAACTTATGGCAATTGTCTGTGCCCTCAGGTCCAATCATGGCATGGTCCAGTACTTTGAGGGCACTGCTCCGGGAAATTTTCTTTTCTCTGTGAACAAAATAGATATTTCATAAGGAAAAATGAAATTATAGTTTGAATTTATGAGGCAGTCATGCCAAAAGGAGGCCTATCCTACCAAATGTTTCATAACCTATTAAAAGATGACAACTAGAAGAGAAAATTTTAAATAGAAAAAAAAAGCCAGTCCTAGAAAAACTCTTCAAAAGTCACTTCTTTTTCACTGCTGGTGGGATGAAGATTTTATAAACTTTTCTGAAACTAAGACATTTGTATCAAGAGATGTAAAGATATTCACACCATTTGACTTAATGATCTACCCTGGGTAGTCTAGTCTTTAAAAACAGTGTATTTACTGCAATAATCATTATAATGGAGAAGATTAAAGGAAAAACAAACTAAAATGATCAGCAATAGGAAAATGGTCATATTATACTCTATTTCCATGGAATAAAAACATTTATTAACAATGAGAAGAGTCATAATGATAAACACAAAAATTAATATTCAAAAATTCATTACCTTGATTATGTGAAAAATATGCATTAAGTAATTATGCAAAAAATGAAGCAAGAAAAAAACAGATCAATATGTTAGAGGTTATTCAGGGTGGTAGGATTGATAATTTATTATTCTTTTTTGTTTTTCTTAAAGCAACTGTATTAAGATATAATTCATATACCATACAATTCACCCACTCAATGGGTAAATATATTAAGAATATATTCACAAACATGTATAACCACTATCACAGTCAATTTTAGAAATCTTTCATTACCTCAAAAAAAAAAACCAAAAAAAAACACATACCCTTTAGCTCTCATTCTCTTAGTACCCCATACTGCCCCAGCCCTAAGCAACCACTATCTACTTTCTATCTCTATCAATTTCCCTATTCAAGACATTTCAAGTAAATGAAATTATGTATGCGGTCTTTTATGACGGGCTTCTTTCACCTATAATGTTTTCAAGGTATATCCATGTTGTGGTATGCATCAATACTTGATTCTTTTTTATGGCTGAAAACTATATTTTATTTATCTACTTAGCTTGACATTCAAATTGTTTCTATTTTTTAGCTATTATGAATAATCCTGCTATGAACACTTGTATACAAGTTTTTCTGTGGACATATGCTTTCATTTCTCTTGGTTATATACCTAGAAGTGGAATTGCTGGGTTATATGGTAACTCTCTGTTGAATCTTTTAAGGAACGCTAGAAGATTTCTTAAACTGGCTGCATTAGTTTACATTCTCAACAGAGGTGCATGAGAGTTCCAATATCGCTACATCCTCACCAACAGTTGTAATTATCTGACTTTTTGATTCAAGCTATCCTAGTGGGTGTGAAACGGCATCTTAATGCAGTTTTGATTTTCAATATATAAGATCATGACATTTGTAAAGAAAGACAGATTTACCTCTTTCTTTCTAATCTGGATGCCTTTTATTTAATTTTCTTGCCTAATTAGCCTGGGTGGAACACCAATAAAATGTTGAATAGAAGTGATGAGAGTGGACACCATTGTCTTGTTCCTGATCTTAGGGGGAAAGCATCCAGTCTTTCAACATTAAGTATGATGCAAATTGTGGGGTTTCTGTAGATGCTCTGTATCAAAGGTTGAAGAAGTCCCTTCTGTTCCTAGTTTGTTGAATGTTTTTATCATGAAAGAGTGCTTGATTTTATCAAATGCTTTTTCTGCATCTTATTATTCCTTTTTCTACTTTTCAGTACCTTCCAATCTTCTGTAGTGAACATACAGTACTTTTTTACAAAAAGTATATTAGAATTATTAGAAAAGTTTGCTTATATTGCTTTTTTTAATGCTGTATGAGGTGGAGAGGAGTACATAATCTCCTCTCTTTGCATACCTGCTAAATCAACCAACCAAGCCAATACGCAGTATTTACTGAGCATATCTTGTGTTAGGTACAAGATAGACAAAGTTTCTGCTTTCAAAAAAATTAAATCTATTTAGGGAGGCCAAATTAATGTTAAAGAATCAAGGAAAAGTATGTCAGCAAATAATTTTAAGTTTCTCCCCCATGTATTATTCAATTTAGAAACCTATCTCTTATGTGAACAAAACTGATTAAGTTCTAGTTCTCATGAAATTTACATTCTAACTGCAGGAGACAAATGGAAAATCAAGATATTTGATAAAGTGTCATATAAAACAAAGTTGAAAGAATGAAAGGATATTTTACATTAGGTTATTATTTGGTTTCAAACCAGCACAGGCTTTAAGGTGGAATTTAACTGGCACAGCCAAAGAATGGGCAAAAAAGCAGTGTGGTGGAAGTACACTGAGAAGGAGAGTGTTCCTAGAGCATAAAAAGAATCATGGGCCATATTATAGGCCATGTCACCTAGCCTTTAGGCCAAAACAAGGCAACCAAGTAAATAATATTTTAGGAGTAAAAAAGAGGCAATTTAGCATTTTATTCTGAGACTACTATGTGTTAGTTACTTCAGAGCGAGAGGGGGAGAAAATATATATTTGGGGGAGTGTGGGAAAAGATAGATGCATATGTAAATATTTAAAATACATGTCTGACATAACTAAGTGTCAAAAGAATAAATTAAGCACAGTGGGTGCACAAGAGAAGAATAATTCATTCAGAGGCCACAGAAAGTTTTGTAAGAAATTCCAGTGTGTCATGGAAGCAAAAGAAAAATAGGGGTAAGCCTAAGAAAAGGCCACTAGACCTTACTATCAGGAAGTCACTGGCAACTTTTCAGAAATAGTATTTTGGGTAGAAGTGGGTTGGAAAGTGAAAGCAGGTGAGAAAGGAAGAGGAATAAGTATGGGCTATTCATTAGTGAAGGCCAGGAAAAAAAGCCCAGCAGCTTGGGAGGAAGCTGGGTTAAAGTCTGTAAAAATTTATTATTTTTAAGAATATGGATGAGTTAGTAATATTTTTAGAAACCAGTGGTGATGAGACTAGTGATACAAGAGGGGAGAATTAATAGATGGAACAAGGCAAATGATCAGGCAAGCCGGATCCAAAAAGGTGGTAATAATAAAACCCGAAGTCCTCCATCCACTTTCTCACCCAAAAGCCAAGGAAAAGCAATCAGAAATAATATCCCTTTTGGACAGTCTTTTGTAAAGGTAACAGTACCAAAGCATCGTATTATTAGAATGCTAATGGCAGAGAATGCTACCCTGGATCACTCTAGCCAGCCAAGGTTGGGTCCCAGTGAGTTGAAGAAAGGAGCAGATGAGTTTGCTGACAGTGCCCTTTGGTGCCAGGGTGACCAATGATCCTGGTTTACCTGGGACTGCCCTATTTGTAGTATGAAAATTCCACATCCCAGGAACCCCTAAGTCCAGCACAAACCAAGATAGTTTGTGGCAAGCTTGAAAGATCAAGGATGGACTATGAACATTCCCTCTGCTGTGGATTAATCAAAACAATTCATATATACTCACGAATCACATTCATCCCAACTACTGGGTTAAAAAAAAAACCTAAAAACTACTGAGCACATGTCATGCAGCAGGCACTAGGTTAGCTTCTAGGAATTATAATGTCTCTACCTTTAAACAATTTCAGACAAGTGAAAAAAAAAAAACTTCCAAAGCCCAAAGCAATGGAAATTAAGTCCAAGGAAGAGAGGGGTGGGGATAATTAACTTTATCTGGGATAAGTCGGTAAAGATGTCAAATGGAAGGTGACATTTGAAATAAGTTTGAAGAATGAGTATTTGTTGGGCAGAGAAGGGAGAGCAATGACAATGATGGTGCTGGTAGGCATACAGCACAGCCAAGGTACAGAGGCCTGTAAGAGCATGCCAGCTGAGGGCAACTAGAGGTGGAGGATGACTAAGGAGAGGCAGGCCCAAGATCATGACAGGGCCTGAATGTGCTGCCAGAGAGCCTCGGCTCCATATATCATAGAGGCGGGAAAGCCACTGACAGGGTAGGGTACTAGTTGGTATATTTCTGAGAGCTTAATCTGGCAGCAGTGGTATGAATGGAATGGATGGACAGAACTTTGGGGGAGGGAAGACAGGAGATGAGAGCAACAATGTATGTGAAAAATGACAAAGGTTTTGACTATGACAGTGGTATGAAAAAGGGATATATGAAAGAGGTATGAAATCCTTAATTTTGGTTGCAAGTAAACAATTCATCAGGAAAGGTTTTTTTTTGGCATCAAGATGGAATTCTAGCCAGGAAACTACACAAATAATGTATTTGTTTTCACTGCTGTTGGACTTTAGCATGCTACTTTACAAGCTTGAATACACAAAGGTGATGACTAGGGCAATAATCATGTGAGCAGAAATTAGGAAACTGAGATACAATATCCTCACTGTTTAATCACACAGAAGGCCTCTTGAAATGTATGACAGTCAGGTAACAGGGCACTTTCAATTATCATTCAGCATACAGTCAAACCGTTTCACAAATAACACAATAATTGTTTGAAATACTAAAGGTAAAGGACTCCAAGTCTTGCTTTTTTCCTGCCTATGCAAATTCAACAAATAAAGGATTTTAGAAGTAAAACCGTTCTTCAGACAGGCAGTATAACATAATACTTAAAGGGGGGCAGTAATTACATATTGATCACCATTTAGGCAAGCTGCATGGAGGTGAACTTTGTAATATTCATTGGACTTAAGTTCAGGCTTTTAACAATCAATAGCTGTTTGGCCTCACTTTCTTTGAAACATTTATCCTACTAGAGGACAAGTAGTTTATCTTAGTCCTATGTGGGTTCAACGGGTTGTCGATCGTGTCAGGACCGACGTGAGCACTGTTTTCTATAATACTGGGTGGTCATGGGAAGTGACAGTCATCTACTTCTCCCTATTCTGCCAACTTAATGTTCTGATGCCAGGGGAAATACTTTCTATGTAGTTTTAATTAGCTTAATCTTCTTTATTATACAAAACACTTTTGCAATGAACATGGTTTTTGAGTACAACTTTCTTTGTTCATCTGTTCTTTTATCACATATTTATAGGGTACCTAAGAGTTGCCAGATATTAAGTTGAGGATACAGAGACAAGGCAGGATCTGTGCTTTTGAGGAGTCTGGTCCCAAAGGCGAGACACATGCAGACAAGGGGCATACTGAGAGAAGCCAAGTACTACAGTGGAAGCGCGTACAAAGTAGAACATGTGCACAGGAAGGAGGGCTGGCTATATCTGACTGAGTCAAGGAGGCCTCACAAGGAGATAACGCTTGAACCAAGCCTCAGTGGATATGTTTCCTGGGCAGGCAAACAGAGAGAGGGTATTTCAAGTAGAAGGGAACAACAACATATGCAAAGACATGAGGAAATGTGGAGTGTTTTGGAAAGCAGCGCATGGTACTACTAGAATATAAAGACTAAGAAGGGCAGCAGCAAAACATGAAGCTGGCTGATTCTGTGTGTTAAAAAATTATACTTGTCACAGTGTATTGGAGAGTGCTTTAGGGTGGGGAGCAGAAGAGGGAGGGAAACAATATTAGAGGCAGAGACACTGGTAAGAAAGGCAAGTAATAGTGGACTTGAATGAAATGGGCTGAGTTTTGATTGAACCTGAGGTACTGGTAGGACATGCCAGTGATGTCTAGTATACAGAAAGCCCAGGAACAAGACTAGGGATAGGGGAAGATTTGGAAGAATCATTAAATTTATGGTAGCACTCAAATCCATGGTGTGACTGAGATGACCATGAGACAGTACAGAAAATGTACAGAAGAGGGAGATGAAACCCCAGAGGAATATATATATATATATTTTTTTACATGGGCAGGCACCAGGAATCGAACCCGGGTCCTCGGGCACAGCAGGCAAGTGTTCTTACCTGCTGAGCCACCGTGGCCCACCCAACCCCAGAGGAATCTTTTTTGAAGGACAAGTGAAGGAGAAAGAGCCTCCTTCCTCCCTCCCTGGTCAAAGATGACTGACGGATGAAAAGAAAAAGGTGACAGGCTTTCCATAAAAGATTCTGTGAACCATAGCTGATTCTTATAATAAATGTGGATGGTGCCGTATGAGATCATTTTTGTTTGCTTTATAATATGTATGACAAAGTTCCCTTCCTTTAGAGTTCTCAAAATATTAAGATCACATTCTAGATCTAGGATTTCTAAGAATCAGAAAGAGGGTTATCAATTTACCTAAGTTCATAACTGCTCTCAAACTATACTGCCAAAGAACACTAGTAGTCAGTGTTTTTAACACTAATATTAAATATTCTACCACTAAAATAGAATAATGGTGGTCTTCTATGCTAGACACATCTTTTTTTCAATTTTAAATGTCTATTCTCATTCATTATTCATAAACTACTGACACTAACCACACTGCTTGATTGCCTGTTTCAGAATATAAAACAAGTAAGTAGAAAACATGCCAAAATTTCTGTTCCTAGCAGTATGGTGGACTAGATATATAGAGAAACTACCCATAGTATAGGACATCTCAAAATACTAGATTAAAAACAAAACAAAACCCTTTAACTTTTTAAAGCATAGCTGAGCTGACAGTAAAGTAAGAGTGAGAGATAAAAAACCAGGAACCTAGAATGGAAATGGCAAACTTTATGGAAAAGGCAAGATAGTAAATATTTTAGTTTTCATAGGCCACATTTGGCCTCCATTGTGTCATCTCTCACGTCATTATATTGTATGTTTTTTCAATATAATGTTTTTTTAAAATGTAAAAACCATTCTTAGCTTATTGGCCCAGAGTAAAAACAGGCCTCAGCCAAATGTGGCCCAAAGGCTTTGTCCACCCCAGATAATGAGGATGAACAAAGTCAAATCTGGTTCATCAATAAAATTGACAAACCTTTATAAAGACCAACCAAGAAAAAAGAGAAAAGGCAAAAATAACACTTGGTATGAATAGATGGGAGAAAATTATACATATAACAGACATTAAAAAGAAAACAACAGAACATGACAAATAATTTTAGGTCAAAAAACTGAAAAAAAAAAAAAAAAAAAAAAAAAAAAAAAAAAAAAAAAAAAAAAAAAAAAAAAAAAAAAAAAAAAAAAAAAAAAAAAAAAAAAAAAAAAAACCAAAACAAAAAACCGGTAAAATAGACAAAATTATTAAAAATATATAAATTTTTAAAACTGACTCAAGAAAAATAAAAGAAAATCTAAATGGGCCTACCTATAACCATTCAGCAAACAGAATTAATAGTTTAAAAACCTTCCTTTAAAGAAAATTCAAGGCCCAGAAGGCTTTGCTAGCAAATTCTACCAAACATTAACCTACTACAGAAAACAGAAAAATAAGGAACACTATGCAACTCACATAGTAAAGCTTAAAAACACGTAATACCAAAATCAGAGAGAGTAAAATTACAGGCTGATTTCATTCTTAAGTATACATGTAAAAATCCTAAATAAAATACAGCTTCTTGGAAAGTATTTAAAAAGACGGACTTATCCCAGGAATGCAAGGTTAGCTCAAAATCAGAAAATCCATTAATACATATTTGACCATATTAACAGATTTTTAAAAACCCCTCAAAGAATAAGCATCTAATAAAAGTGATCAATGATATAAAATTTATTACATCAGAGAAAGAAGCAATTTCCATAGTCTGATAAATGCTATCTTCAAAAAACCCCAAGGCAGACATTATTCTCAATGGTAAAATGCATTCTCTAACCATAGAAATAAGATAGTTTATCCTTTCTCACTACTTCTACTCAATACTGTACTAGAGATCATAACTGGCATGATAAAAAAACCAAAAAAATTTGACAAATTATTAGAAGTAAACACAAGTCTGGTAAATGTGATAAAAAAAAAAAAATCTTGTTACCAATTATCCACTGCCAGCCTCTGTAAAATACACATACCCAGTGGTTTACTACCACAATTTTAACTAGCTCACCAGAAAAAAACGGCTTTTTTTGATGTGTTTATCAATTCATATGATGTAAATACCACCATAACAGATTTCATTTTCCCAGTGTGATGTCACCAATGCAGAGCTGGGAAGAGATGAACACAACAGGACCTCGTGAATCTATACGAGGCAGCACCAACATACACTGCTTATACCAACCTTCCTCCCACCACAGACATCAGTCAAGAGGTGACTTTCTTTGGCCAATAAAATGTGTGTGTGACATATATATCGTCACAGGAGAAATTTTAACATTTATGGCATCATTCAGTCTTTTTCCCCCTGTCATGAGAGAGGCATGTCCCATTAAACACTGTTACTTCAGTCTGAAATGAAGGTGTGAAGCAGAGCTTCAAATGGCTGGTGATAGATGTAGCATTAGTAAAAAATAATTATTTGTCATTGAAAATCCTCAATATTTTGGGGTTGTTATTACAGGAAAGCCTAGTGAAAGATGACTGATACACAATACAGCAAAGTTACTTAATATAAGATCAATACAGCAAAATTAATTGCATTGCTATCTACTAGCAATAAATAGTAATAAAATATAATTTAAAAGTATCAAAAGCATATGTACGTTTGGACTTCCACTATCAGCCAAAACAGCAGAAAAGGGACTGGATTTACACAATTCCTCCCTACTCTACACGCCTAAAACAAACAATTGGACAAATATATGAGACAATGGTTTTCAGACACTTTTTATCAGGTAGCATTGGGCACTGACCCCTGAGAGAGGGAACAAATGCTTCTAGTCCAGCTTGCTGTTGAGAAGGTTTCCAGTGTTCATTCAGCAGAGGGAATGAGAAGCCAGGCATAGCTTGGTAGTCTCTCTTGAGTTGAGGAAAAATAATTGGGAGTCTGGCGAGTCCATTTGCAGTTAAAGTTCATGGGGCAGAGTATAAGAGCAGAGAAAGTTACATAAAAAGAAAGGTCCAGAAATCTGCAGAGGGTCCCCCTTGAGTCTTAATTAGCATATGCAAGTGAAGAAACTGAGACTGCAGATAAGAATCACCTGGAAAAGTATGGGAATAGTCACTAGAATTCACAGTTTGTGTTCTACCAGCCACAGCGGAAAAACCTTGTTAATTCATAGGGCATCGCCTGGAGTACTCAGAAAAGCATTACCTCCATAATGAGACAAAATAAGGCCTCGACTAAAGGTTGCTCTGGTCTTCCCTAATAAAACTTATACGTAAGCCTCAAAAAACCAAACTACTTCCCGGTAACTTAATATATTGTAACACAAAGCTCAATAATATTTATTATTTTAGAAAATTAACATTTGTGCTGGTTTGAAACTGTTATGTTCCCCAGAAAAGCCATGCTCTTTTAATAGTATCTTGTTCCTGCAGATTTACTGTGGGTGGGACCCTCTGATTAGGTTATTTTCACAGAGATGTGGCCCCACCCATTCAAGTTGGGTCTTAATTAGTTTACTGGAGTCCTTAAAAGAGCTCACGGAGTTCAAAGAGTTCAAAGCCAACACAGAGAGCAGAGAGATGAAAATAAGACAAAGATGTTTAGAGATGCTAAGCTAAGAGAAGAAACCCAGAGTTTGCCCCAGAGTAGCAAAACAAGGACCCCAGACTACTTAGAGAGAAAGCCACTGAAAACAGGAGCTGAGAGGGTCATTTCTGAAACCAGAAGCCAGGAGAGAAGGACAGCAGACATTGCCATGTGCCTTCCTACTTGACAAAGAGACTCAGGAGGCCATTGGCCTTTCTTCAGAGTTAAGGTATCTTTCTCTAGATTTCTTTATTTGGATATTTCTGGCCTCAGGACTGTAAATTTGTAACCTAATAAATTCCCTTTGAAAAAGTCAATCCATTTCTGGTATACTGCATTCCAGCAGCTTTAGCAAACCAAAACATTCATACAAGGAAGATCCACAGTGTCTGAATTTCAATAAAAAACTCCAGGCATTCAAAGAAGCAGTAAAACATGACCCATAGGAGGAGAAAAGTCAATCAATAAAAATAACACATGACAGCAGAAGACAATGACATTAAAACAAGTTATTAAAACTATATTCGATATGATCAAGGTAGAGAAAGCTTCACCCTATTAACTGGAGGCATGGAAAATAAAAATAAAATAAAACAATCAAACTGAACATCTAGAGAGGAAGAATACAATGTCTGATGAAAAATACCTTAAATGAGATTAACTAAAGATTTGACAGTGCAGAAGAAGAGCGAACTTGAAGTTGTAACAATAGAAACTACCCAGAAACACACAAAGAAAAAACAACTGGAAAAAAATTGAACAAAGCATCACTGACCTGTGGTTAGATAATTTCAAACAGCCAAATGTACATGTAATTAGAATCTGTGAAAGCAGAACAAGAGTAGGAAGAAAATGCGAAAAATAATGACCAAAAATTTATCAATCTAATGAAAACTAAAAACCCACCAATCAAAGATGGTCAACAAATCCCAAGCACAAGAGACATGAAGAAATTTACACTGAGGCACATCATAATCTAACTGTTCAAAATAGATGATTAAAAAAAAAATCCCAAAAGCAGCCAGAAAAGGGATACATTTCATATAGAGGAACACACGTACGATTGATAGCAGATTTTTCTTTGGCAACCAAACAAACAAGAAGGCAGTATAGCAACATGTTTAGAGTACTGAAAGAAAAAAAGAGGTGGCAGAGGCATTATCAGTGGACTTGCAGTACAAGAAATATTAAAGGAAGTCCCTCAGGCAGAAGGAAATCAGAATTTACACAAAGAAAAGAAGAGCAAAGATAATGGTAAATGTGAGTAAATGTAAAAGGCATTTTTATTTTATAAATACCTTTATAATTCACCATTTGAAGCAAAAAGAACAACAATATGTAATGTTACTTACAACATGTAGAAGTAAAATATATGACAACAGTAGTACAACAACTAGAAGGGAGAAATGGAAGCATATTCTTATACGGTTCTTACACTACAGGTGAAATAGAGTGCTACTACTTGAAGGCAGGGTTTTATAAGTTAAAGATGTATATCATAAAGCCCAAAGCAACCACTATAAAATCAAAGAGTAGAACTAATAAGCCACCTAAGAAGATAAAATAGAATATTAAAAAATACTCTTAATTTAATAGAAGGGAGACAATAAAACATGGGGCAAATAAAAAGCTTGGGGAAAAAAATCAAACTGCAAGATGACAGATTTAAACCCAACCATAAACCACCATATAAATAATCATATTCCATGTAAATGGCCTCATTACTCCAATTAAAGACAGATAATTAGACTGGGTAAAAATAGAAAATCTGATATATGCTCTCTAGGAAAACAAAAACAAAAACAAAAAAATGCACACACTTTATGAAGATCCATGTAGGTAAAAAGAAAACAATGGTAAAAGACATATCACAATGTCTTTTTTTTTTTGCATGGGCAGGCACAGGGAATCAAACCCGGGTCTCTGACATGGCAGGCGAGAACTCTGCCTGCTGAGCCACTGTGGCCTGCCCTCGTGATGTCTTTTATCAAAAGAAAACTGTGGGGGCAATATTATATCAAACAAAGCAGATTTCAGAGCAAAGAATAATACCTGAGATAAAGAGAGTTGTTTCATAATAATAAAAGTGCAATTAAGAGAATTCAAGAGAACATTCAATTCTAAACATTTACACATCTAATACTAGAAATTCAATTTAAATGAAACAAAAATTGATAGAAGAAATAGATATATCCATAATTATAGTCAGAGGTTTCAACACTCTTGTCTCAATAATGATAGAGTAAGTAGTAAATTCAACATGATCAACAACTTCTACTAATTTGCATTTATAGAATATTCTATTCAACAAAAGCTGAAAAACACATTCTTTTCAAGTGCACAAGGAACATTCAGCAAAATAGACTATATTCTGGGGCAAAACCAAGTCCCAATAAATGTAAAAGGACTCATATGTTCTCTGACTACATGCAATTAAATGAAATCAACAACAGAAAGGTATCTGAAAAATTCCCAAGGATAGGCAATAAATACACACCTCTAAATAACTTATAGGTCAAAAAATGAAGTCAAAAGAGAATTTAGAAAATATTTTGAACTGAATGAAAATGAAAATACCACATATCAAACTATGTGGAACACAGCTAAAATAGCAGATAAATAGCATTAAACAGCAATATTAGAAAATAAGGTCTCAAATCAATGATCTCAATTTCCCTCACCTTGAAAAACCCCCAAAATAATTAAACACAAAATAATGAGAAGAAAACAAATCATGAAGACCTGAGGAGTAATCACTGAAACAAAACAGAAAAAAAATAGAGAAAATCAATGAAAACAAAAACTGGTTCTTTGAGTTTAGTCAAATAAAATTGATAAACTTCTAGTCAGACTGATCAGGAAAAAGAAGACAAAAATTACCAATATTGGGAATAAGACAGTACATCATTACAGACTCTAAAGATAAAAAAGGACAATAAGGGAATCAATGTTATATTTCTTGAACTTGATAACTGTGCTTTTTTTTTTTTTCTGTGTTTCAATCACAAGGAGTGCACTCATTTTATTTTACAGGATAAATTATAAACTAAGGCACTCTCACACTAAGTACAAACATAGAGTTTATCACGTGATTTCTCTCTTTTTTTAAACAGTTAAGGTGGTAGATGAGGACTCTCCACTTGTATTAGATTTATGATGTGAATACTCATACAGCATATTATCAGACCATCTACTATGAGCCTTGATACACAGATGACATTCATATGGATTCTCTCTACTATGAATTTTCATAGATTAACTGAAATAGTATATATGACTAAAGGCATTACAATATTGACTACAAACATAGTGTTTCTAAGTATGTGAGTTCTCTGGTATGTGTTAAGGTTAAATCTATGGCTGAAATCTCTTCATTATTCCAAATATTTACAGTGTGAACTCTCATTCCATGTAAGGTCAGAATATTGGCTGAACGCTTTCCCACACTGATGACATTTATAGGGTTTCTCTCAAGCTTGAAATAAGTTCATGTTATCTCAGTTTATAAAAATTAATGTTTTCCTATATAGATGGCATTTGTATAGCTTCTGTCCTCTGTGCATTTCCCCATGTTGCCTGAGATCTATAAGTGAACACTTTCTCAGAGAGATGACAACCATAGGTTTTCTATCCAGTGTGCGTACCCTCATGCTGTCAAAGATAAGAATATTGGCTAAAGGCCTTCCCACATAAAAGACATTCATGCAGTTTCTCTCTTGTGTGAGTTCTCCTGTGCCATTTAAGGTTAGATGGATGAACAAAGGCTTTTCCACACAGACAGCACTTATCACGTTTCTCTATAATGTGAATTCTCTTTTGTTTAAGAATATCAAGTGAAGGTTTTCCCACATTGGCAACATTCAGAGGGTTTCTGTTGAGTGTGAATTCTCTCGTGTTATTTGAAGGCAGAGCAACAAATGAAGGCATTCCACATACATTGTATTCATATGGTTCTTTTCCAGTGTGAGTTCTCATCTTTCTAAGATAAAAATATAGACTGAAGACTTTCCCACACAGGTGACATTTATGGGGTTTCTCTCCAATGTGTGATCTCTCATGTTGTCTAAGCTGAGAATATCGACTGAAAGATTTCCCACATACATGACATTTGTAGGGTTTCTTTCTAACGTGATAGTGATCGCTCACGTTGTCTAGCCTAAGAATATCGACTGTAGGCTTTCCCATATAGAGGACATTCATAGGGTTTTTTCCCACTGTGAATTCTCACATGTTGTCAAAGGAGAGAATATCAAATTAAACCTTTCCCACACATACGACATTCATAGGATTTCTCACCAGTGTGAGTTCTCTCATGTTGTCGAACATTAGAAGATTGACTGAAGGTTTTCCCACATAGATTACACTCATAGGGTTTTTTTTCAGTGTGAATTTTCTCATGTTGTCTAGGATGAGAAGTTTTAACGAAAGCTTTCCCACATACAAGGCATCCATATGGTTTATCTCCAACGTGAATGCCACTGTACTGACTGTCGCCAGAGCTTTTATCAGCACTTTGATGACATTCATAAGATCTATTTTTAGTATGAATCTGCTTATGTTGATTAAAAGTTGACTGGTCAACTGAAGATTTTCCATGTGGTTTGCAGAAAAATGGTTTCTTTGTCATGGTAATTAATGCATATTGAGTCACTATGGATCTATGGTCAGAATCTTCTTGCAAATAATCGTATTTAAAGGAATTCTTTTGAGTGTGAGATGTCAATGACATGATGGTAGATGTTCTTTCCTGCAGTTGGGCTGCATGAATAGCATTTCTTGTTTCCTAAAGGCACTTTTTCTGCCTGGACACGGGTTTTGGAGAAATTCTATTCCTTCTCGCCACACTCCCTCTCCTTGTACCAACTACAAAAGCACATCTGATTCGAAGAATTGGCATCCCACTGAGACCAGAAGCTTGATATTCTCCTGTCTGCTTTCTCTGAAACTGCTTTCTCTGGGATGTGTCTAGCAGGGCCCACTCTGCTTGGGTGAAATCCACAGCTACATCTTTGAATGTCATTTAACTCCAGGCATTGCATTGTCAGTAGCTCAGCTGACAGCTGTCTTCCTTTGGATTTTCATTCACAATCAAACAAGCAGTAGGTAAGGAAAGCAAAACCCAGACTGTAAAAGCAAGGATCCAACTCTAAATGGGACTGCTCTCACCAAACTCAGAGCTTCGAAAAAGCACCATTTTGTAAGTGGACTCTTTTTTAATGCAGCTGATAATGTCATCAGTCAGTACTCATTCCAGTCTCCCTGGTGTACTCATCTCTCAAGAGGATTGAATAAGGGTGCCAAGCTGTTTCTGAACCAGGAAATGTTTTCTTTATGCTTATGATAGCTAGGGTTGCACCATCGCCATCTTGTGTCACTCTCAGCCACCTCAGACACCCAGACTCAATACTATACTTAAATGATCTTGTTCTCAGGAAATGTACCTGGAAGTGTTAAAATGTTAGAAGAGCATGATGTATGCAACCTATTCTCAAATGTTTAGATATTAGACAGATAAGCAGATAGACAGACAGGGAGAAAGACAGAATGATATAACAAATGTCACAAAAATGCTAGAAGTTGGTAAACCAGAGCATCTGGGTGAGGGGTAGATTGGAGTTCTACGTATTGTTTTTGTATTATTTTTGCAACTATTTTGCAACTTTCTTGTCAGTTTGAAATTATTTTGGGGGGAGGACTGGGGGTGTGCATGGCCCAGGAATTGAAATCGGGTCTCCCACATGGAAGGTGAGTATTCTACCACTGAACCACCCATTCACTCCTGAAGTCATTTTTAAATAAAGGGTTTTTTTTTAATAGGTAAGGGAAAAGTAAAATAAGGAACTATTTTTGCCAACTTTACGTCAATAAATTGAAAAACTCAGATGATATTGAAAAAATTCCAACAAAGACATAAACTATTCAAGTTTACTTAAATAGAAAAGATAATTGGAATGAGTAAATAAATTGGACTTCAAAATTAAAAACTTTTCTCTTTAAAAGACCTTCTTATGAAAATGAAAAGGCAAGTGAGGGACTGGAAGAAAATAGGGACTGGAAGAAAATAGTTTTTTCATAAAGATAAATCTGACAAAAGATCTTATCTACAATATATAAAGAACTCTTACAATTCAGTAATAAGATGAACAAAGCAAACAAAAACAAAAGAAGTGAACTGACACTTCACTAAAGAAGATATGTGGATGGCAAATAAGCACATGAGAAGATGCTCAACATTATTAGTTATGAGAGAAATACAAATTAAAATCACAATGAAGTACTAATATATACCCACTAAAATGGCTAAAATGAAAAAGACTGACCATACTAAGTGTAAGTGAGAATGTAGAGCAACTAGAACTCTCACACATGCTGGTGGGAATATAAAAATGGCACAACCACTTTGGAAAACAGCTTGGCATTGTCTTAAAAAAAAAAAAAAAGTAACCATATACCTATCATATGATCTGATCATTTAACTCCTAGATATTTACGTAAGAGAACTGAAAGTTATGTTTACCCAAAGGTTTGTATATGAATATTCACAGCAGCTCTATTTTCTAAGAGCAAAGAACGTGAAACCCAAGCATCAATAATAGATGAACAGAAAAACTATATGTCCACACTACTTAGCAATGAAAAAGGAGAAGACTATTGATACACAATGACATGGATGAATTTCAAAATAATTAGATTGGGTGAAAAAGGCCAGACAAAAAGGAGTACATATTGTATGATTCTACTGGCATAAAATTCTAGAAAACACAAACTAATCTATACTGGCCAGAAAGCAAATCAGTGGTTGACTTGGCACACTGGGGTGGAAGGCGGGGTTATGGATTACAAAGGGACATGAGGAAACATCTGGGGATGATAAATAATGTTGATTATCATGCTTGTGGCGATGGTATCTAGAGCATATCTTTATATTTCACAACTCATAAAATTGTACATTTTAAATATGTGTAATTTAGGTACACTGGAATGACTAACAGTTGACCTGCCTGATGAAAAGGGTCAGGCAGGTCCTGTATCATTTTCTGCTAGGAAATCTTAATTCAGTTAATCTGACTTCTCAGCTATAGTACTTTCCCATTTATGAAGAGGTAGCATCAGCCTGGAGGGCCGTTGGAAGGATTACTTTGTGTTTTTGAAGCATTTTTCTGGTTTGTAGAGAACAGATGTAAACTAGTTTTATCCATCTAAAAGAGAAAGGTAAAATTCAGCTTGCGGGGAGAGGAACATTTGTTTTTGGACAAACAACAAGCAACTCTGGGGCACAGCTTGGAGTGCAAACTATATAGAGCCCCATCAGGAAACACAGCTGACTTCTAAAAGATTTTCATTATTATTTTGCTTTTGCACTTGAATTCTGCGAGACTGAAGGTCAAAAGAGAAGACTCTAGCTCTTAGAAACATAAAACAAAACACACTGTAAAATGATACAAGAATAAAAATGCAATACAGAGTCTGGACCTTCAAATGTTCATTAGGTACAAAACCAAGGTAAAAATCAAGGGCCTAAAATTCCAAGGTTAAAAAATAATTCCCTAAACTATACTATCTACCTAACAGTTTGCCATGAGCTCACAGTCCAGAATTAGGCCTGCAAAGACTGTCCTTTGGCAGAGAAAGAAAAATGCAGATGGTAAGCCACTGCATTTTATCTATTGTTTTTTATTAGAGATTAACGGAAGCCTTACTGAACAACCTCAGAGCAAAACAAAACCGGTGTGAAATGGACACATGTGTGTATCCTTCTTTCTCTTTCTTTTCTTGTCTTTACAGTTAATAACCAAGATGGGTTCAGTGAATTTCTGCTACACAACCCAAACTTGCAATTGTACACATCTCTTGGGATTACAATGGTCTCTTCTCCTTCTAACTGGAACAAGGTTTTATAGCAAAAGTAATAAGCTTCATGTCAACATTTTCAAGGAAACAGACAACGTAATTCTTTGGTCTCCCACTGGCTTTGTCGCATAAAGAACACTGTACCTATTTTGATACAAGGACATACTGTTCAAAAGTGCTTTGTGGTGGCAAGAAGCAAATGATTTGGAGTCAGGCTATAATTAAACAGGATTCACTGGAAACATATTTTTAGATATATCTTTTTCAAAGAGAGATATCAGTAACCAAGAACATGAACTGCAAACCAGTCTCCATTCAGAGGAAATGAGGGCCCTCCCAAATCCTAGCATGGCCCTCCCAAATCCTAATATGGCCATCTCTGATTATTTAGTCTTATTTCTGAGCCCGAACCCACTGAATCTGATCACTTTTCAAAAACTGCACACACTCAATTGCAACTTTCCTGAAATTTATCCCTCACTAAAAAAATACTACTCAGTATCCCACATATACATATCTAAACTCTTCTGCTATTAGCCAAAGACCATCCAAACCTCCTCTCTGAACACTAACTCTCAACTATCAACCCAAAAGAATGAGGCTGAGCTGTCTGAAGAACTAACAAAATAAATCCCCTTTTATTAAAAGCCAATCCGTCTCTGGTGTGTCGCATTCCGGCAGCTAGCAAACTAGAACAGATGGCGGTAGGTGAATTAGGCAGAGGCCAAATTACAAAGGGCCTTGTTACTATTTCAAATGTTCACAGACAATAAAATAAATCTTCAATTTTTAAGAAATAAAGGTATTCACTAGTAGAAAAGAAATAGGAAGAAAAATGTTCACACCTCCAGGAAAGACGGAAAATAATGGAAGGGCCATAAAAAAGGTAAGACAAAGCAAAATAAAACTAACAAGGAAAATGATAAGAACATACACAGACAAGGAAAGGGTCAAACATAATAGTCATTATAATAAAAGCAAGTAGGTAAAACTTACTTACTTACAAACAAATACTTACATTGTGTTAAAAAACAGACAACTAGAGGCTCATAACAAAGGAGCACATGTAACGCAAAATGACACAAAAAGCTAAAGATAAAGTGATGGGAAAGGACACATTCAAAATTAGTAAAAATATTCAAGACAATTTCATTACATGCAATATAGGGCTATTTTATAATAATAAAACATATA
Organism: Myrmecophaga tridactyla; assembly: GCA_004026745.1. Lineage (NCBI taxonomy): Eukaryota > Metazoa > Chordata > Mammalia > Pilosa > Myrmecophagidae > Myrmecophaga > Myrmecophaga tridactyla. Next base: position 27,095 of record PVIY010025266.1, read on the forward strand.
AGATTAACGTAATTAGCATCAGTTGCTGAATAACACAGGGTTAGAATATAGCAAGCAAAAACATCCAAGAAGAAATGGGGAAAAAAGATACAATTATAGTGAAAGACTAATACTTCTTTCAGAATTTGACAAATTAGGGAAAAAAGTAAGAATAGAGAAGCGTTAAAATGTATTTACAAAATTGATTTAAGAAATACTTATATAACTTTAGACCTAGAAACACAAATTCTATTCAAATATTCATGAAACATTTAGAAACTAGCCCAAATAGAAAGCTACAAATAAAATCTCAAAAAAAAAAAAATTTCACAGCCAATATTTTCTGTTAACATAATAAAGAAACAAGTCTTAACCACTTGTAAATATAGGATGAAGCTAGAGCAATATTAATAAATGGGGCTGGGACAACTGGCTATCCATATCCAAAGGAATGAAAGAGGACCACTACTCTCACACTCTATACAAAAGTTACAAAAAATATACCAAAAAAGTACATAAAAGACCTAAATATAAGCACCAGTAGAATTAAACTCCTGGAAGAAAATACAGGGCAACATCTTCAAGACCAAGTGATAGGAATTAGCTTCTCAGACCTTATACACAAAGCACAAGCAGTGAAAGAAAAAAATAAATAAATGGGAACGAACGCCTCAAGATTGAACACCTCTGTGCTCCAAAGGACTTTGTCAAAAAGGTGAAGAGGCAGCCAACTCAATGGGAGAGAGTATTTGGTAACCATATATCTGATAAGGGTTTGCTATCTAGTAATATATAAAGAAATCTTACAACTCAACAATAAAAGATCAAACAACCCAATTATAAAATGAGCAAAATACATTTTTCCAAAGAGGAAATAGAAATGGCCAAGAAGCATGTGAAAAGATTTTCATCTTGATTAGATATTAGGGAAATGCAAATCAAAACTACATGAAGTATCATCTCACAACTGTAAGAATGGCTGCTATTAAACAAACAGGGAACTACACATGTTGGAGAGCATGTGGAGAAATAGGAACATTTATTCACTACTAGTAGGAATATAAAATGGTACAGCCACTATGGAAGGCAGTTTGGCAGTTTCTCAGAAAACTAAATATTGAGCTGCTCTATGACCCAGCAATTCCACTACCCAGAAGATCTGAAAGCAGGGAGACAGACACTTGCACACTGATGTTCACAGAGGCATTATTCATAATGGCCAAAAGATGAAACGAGTCCTTCAAAAGAAGAGTGGATAAACAAAATGTGGTATATACATACAAAGGATTAAGCAGCAATTAGAAGGAAAGAGGTCCAGAAGCATGTGACAATATGGATGAACCATGAAGACATAATGCTGAGTGAAATAAGCAAGACACAAAAGGACAGATGTACGATTTCACTAATTGGAACTAATTAGAACATGTAAACTCAGAGTCTTAAAATGTAGAATATAGGGCAACTAGAGATAGACAGAAGCTAGAAAAGGGGCATCAGTTACCTGAATGGTTAACTGGGTTGAACTTAAATGTATGGGAATGGATACAGTTATGGCAGCTCTTTATTGGGATTATAAGCAATTGTGATACACTGTAGGTGACTCTGATTGAAAGTGATTGCATGAACTACTAAAAATGCAAAAAAAAACCAGTAAAGAGCTACTATAAACTATGGACTATAGATAACAGTAATATTTTAATACCATTTCATCAACAATAACAAATTTACTATACCAATACTACGGGCCAACAAAGGGGGGTGGTTAAGGGGTATGGGACATAACGGTTTTTATTTTTTAATTCTTATCTCTGTTCTGAAGTAATGAAAATGTTCTAAAACTGAACATGGGGATGAACACACACTATGTGATGATACTGTGAGTAATATGATATTGTATATTTTGGATGGTTTGTGTGGGGTGTGAATATATCTTAATAAAATTGGAAAAAAGAAAAATGGAAAATTTTAGCCTTAAATCTTTTTATTTTTAAAATACAGGAATATTTTTTAAAGCATTACCACTCAACCCAGAAATGAGGAAAAAGAACAACAAAGTAAATGCAAAGAAAGTAGAAAAATGGAATTAAAAGCAGAAGAGCAGGGAGGAAAAAAAGTCTGTAAAAGCAAAAAGCACACAAACAAATACCAAAACAAAATATAAAATCAAAAGATGGCACTCTACAAAGAGACACTTCTCAAAAAAAAACAAAAATAATTCTAATCATTTCTAACAAGTTTGATCGAGGAAAAAAGCAAAGAAATGCAAACATATAACATTAAGAGTAAGTAGACACATAGATCAATGGAACAGAAGAGAAAGCACAAAAATAATACCTTCATTCTGACAAAGGTGTAAAGGCAATTTAATTTACACCACTTCTTTTTTCCCTTTTGGTCAGGATGGCATTATGCCCAGCCCATGCAGGCATAATGTCAACCCAATGGCATAGTTCTGCACATGCGCACAAAGGGCCCTGCGCCCTTGAAAAGCGCACGCCAAAGCTACAGCCTCCAGACGTGTGCACCCGGACAGCTACATCTCCCTGGCCACTAGGCACCCACCTTCACAGGCACCAGCATAGCATCCCCAATCTGAGCCTATACCTGCACTGCAACGCATCACTGCACTATCATGTCCCACCCTGTCGCCCTGCATCCTGATACACATCCATCCCATAAACACATGGCATTAGACCACTGAAGGAATTCAACTTCCAAAGTAAATCAATCAAGATATTCACATGCAATGAAAACAACAGATCACTAAGCATATAACAATGCAGACGGATATAGCCCATCCTAATGACCAAATTAAACACCAGAAGAGACATAGATGTTGGAACAACTAATCAAAGATGTTCATATAACTCTACTAAATAAAATAAGTGGGATGGCTAATGATATAACGAAGGTCAAGAAGACAGTAGAAGAGCATAAAGAGGAATTTGAAAGAATAAATAGAAAAATAGCAGATGTCACAGAAATTAAAGATTTTGTTGACCAAATAAAAAACATACTAGAGACACACAACATCAGACTTGAAGAAGCAGAAGAAAGAATAAGCCAACTAGAGGACATGACAACTGATTTGGAACACTCAAAACAGCAAATGGCAAAAAAGATGGAAAGTTTTTAATTGGATCTCAGTGAAATGATGGCCCAAAAAAGTACACAAATATAAGAATTATTGGTGTTCCAGAAGGAGAAGAGAGGAGTAAAGGGCTAGGATAAGCAGTTGAGGACATAATGGGGGAAAATTTTCCAACCCTTATAAAGGACATAAATATACAAGTCAAAGAGCCTCAACAAACTCCAAACAGAATAAATCCAAATAGGCCTTCTCAGGACACATACTAATCAGTCTGTCAAATGTTGCAGAGAAGGAGAAAATTCTGAAAGTGGCAAGAGAAAAACAATCTACCATATACAAGGGAAACCACATAAGACTGAGCTCAGACTACTCAACTGGCACCATGGCAGTGAGAAGGCAGTGTTAAGATATATTTAAGATCTGGAAAGGAAAGAATTCCAGCCAAGAATTCTGTACCTAGCCAAATCAGCCTTCAAAACTGAGGGAGAAATTAAAATTTTCACAGACAAACAAATCCTGAAAGAATGTGTCAGCAAGAGACTGGCCCTACAAGAAATACTAAAGGGAGTTCTGCCAGTTGAAAAAAAAGACAGGAGAGAGAGGTCTGGAGGAGGGCACAGAATTGAAGAGTACCAGTAACGGTAACTTAAAGAATAAAAAGAGAAAGAGGGAAAAGAATATATAGATATGACAAATAAAATAAAAAAGGTAAGATGGTATATTCAATAAATGCCTTTTCAGTAATAACTTTGAATGTTAATGGACTAAATTTACCAATTAAAAGATACAGATTGAGACCCAGCATCAAGGGATTGAGAAAACCTTCTTGACCAAAAGGGGGAAGAGTGAAATGAGACAAAGTGTCAACGGCTGAGAGATCCCAAACAGAGTCCAGAGGTTATCCTGGAGGTTATTCTTATGCATTAAGTAGATATCACCTTGTTAACCAAGATGTAATGGAGAGGCTGGAGGGAACTGTCTGAAAATGTAGAGCTGTGTTCCAGTAGCCATGTTTCTTGATGATTACTGTATAATGATATAGCTTTCACAATGTGACTGTGTGATTGTGAAAACTTTGTGTCTGATGCTCCTTTTATCTACCTTGTCAACAGATGAGTAGAACATATGAAATAAAAATAAATAATAGGGGGAACAAATGTTAAAATAAATTTAGTTTGAAATGCTAGTGATCAATGAAAGGGAAGGGTAAGGGGTATGGTATGTAAATTTTTTTTCTGTTTTTGTTTTATTGTTCTGTTGTCTTTTTATTTCTTTTTCTGAATTGATGCAAATGTTCTGGGAAATGATCGTGATGATGAATATGCAACTATGTGATGATATTGTGAATTGCTGAGTGTATGTGTTGGGAATGTTTGCGTTTCTTTCTTGTAATTTTTTTTAATTAATAAAAATTTTTTTTAAAAAGATACAGATTGGCAGAATGGATTAAGAAATATAATCCAGCCATATGCTGTTTACAATAGATTCATTTTAGACAAAAGTATACAAATAGATTAAAAGTGAAAGGATGGAAGAAGATTTTCGACACAAATTGCAACCGAAAAAAGTAGGAGTAGCTATAACATTGGACAAAACAGACTTTAAATATAAAAGACATTGTAAGAGACAAAGATGGACATTATATATTAATTAAAGGGACAATCCACCAAGCAGAAATAACAATCATAAATGTTTATGCTCCCAATCAAGGAGTTCCAAAGTACATGAGACAGACATTGTCAAAACTGAAGGGAGTAATAGATGTTTCAAAAATAATAACAGAAAACTTCAATACACCACTCTCCTCTATAGATAGAACAATGAGACCGAAGACCAACAAGGAAACAGAAAAGTTAAACAACTTGATAAATGAATTAGACCTAACAGACACATATAGGTCACTGCACCCCAAAACACAAGGGTATACATTCTTCTCTAGTGCTCATGGAACATTCTCTAGGACAGATCAAATGCTGGGCCATAAAACAAGTCTTTATAAATTTAAAAACATTGAAATTATTCAAAACAATTTCTCTGATCACAATGGAATGAAGCTGGATCTCAAGAACCACCAAAGAATGAGAACATTCACAAATATATAGAGATTAAATAACACACTCTTAAACAATCAGTGGGTCAAAGAATAAATTGCTAGAGAAATCAGTAGCTATATGGAGACAAATGAAAATGAGAATACAACATATCAGAACTTATGGGATGCAGCAAAGGCTGTGCTGAGAGGAAAGTTTATTGCCCTAAATACCTATATTAATAAACAAGAAAGAGCAAAAATCAAGGACTTAACTACTCACCTGGAGGAACTTGAGAAAGAACAGCAAACTAACCCCACAGCAAACAGAAGAAGAGAAATAACAAATATTAAAGCAGACTTAAATGAATGGGAGAACAAAAGAACAACAGAAAGAATCAATAAAACCAAAAGTTAGTTCTTGGGAAAATCAATAAAAGCGATGGGCCATTAGCAAGACTGACAAAGAAAAAAAAAGAGAAGATGCAAATAAACAAGATCAGAAATGAGAATGGATTTGTTAGCACAGACGCTGAAGAAATAAAAGAAATCATAAGAAGATACTTTGAACAACTATACCTCAACAAACTAGACAACTTAGATGAAATGGACAAATTTCTGGAAACACAAACAAGCTACACTGACTCAGGAAGAAATAGAAGATCTCAACAAACCAATCACAAGTAAAGAGATTCAATCAGTCATAAAAAATCGTCCTACAAAAAAAAGCCCAGAGCCAGATGGCTTCACGGGAATTTTAGCAAACATCCCATAGAGAACTAGCACCAATCCTGCTCAAATTTTTCCAAAAAACTAAGGTAAAAGGAAACCTAACTCATTTTATAAAGCTAGTATCATTTCAGTATCAAAACCGGGTAAAGATGCTATAAGAAAGGAAAGCTACAGGCCAATTTCCCTAATGAACATAAATGTAAAAATTCTCCACAAAATATTAGCAAATCGAATCCAACAACGCATTAAAAGAATTATACACCATGACCAAGTAGGGTTTGTACCAGGAATGCAAGGTTGGTTCAATGCAAGAAAATCAATTAATGTAATACAGACTATTAACAAATCAAACGGAAAAATCACATGCTCATCTCAATTGAAGCTGAAAAACATTTGACAAAATGCAGCATTCTTTTCTGATAAAAACACTCTAAAAGATAGAAATCAAAAGTAACTACCTCAATATGATAAAGGATATAAATGAAAAACCGATAGCCAGCATCGTACTCAATGGAGAGAGACCAAAAGCTTTCCCCCTAAGATCAGGAATGAGACAAGGATGCCCACTGTTGCCACTATTATTCAACATTGTGCTAGAAGTTCTAGCTAGAGCAATTAGGCAGGACAAAGAAATAAAAGGCATCCAAATTGGAACGGAAAAAGTAAAACCTACATTATTTGCAGACGACATGATACAATGCTTGGAAAATCCTGAGAAATCTACAGCAAAGCGACTTCAGCTAATAAATTCAGTGAGGTGGCAGGATATAAAATTAATATGCAAAAATCAGTAACATTTCTATACACAAGCAATGACCTAACTGAGGAGTCAGTTAAGGAAAAAATTCCATTGAAAACAGCAACTAAAAGAATCAAGTACTTAGAAGTGAAGTTAAGTAGGGATGCAAAGTACTCGTACACAGAAAACTACATAACATTGCTAAAAGAAATCAAAGAAGATCAGAATAGGTGGAAAGACATTGCCTGCTCATGGATAGGAAGGCTAAATATAGTTAAGATGTCAATTCTACCCAAATTGATTTACAGATTCAATGCAGTACCAATCTAAATCCCAACAACTTACTTTGAAGACTTGGAAAAGCTAGTTACCAAATTCATCTGGAAGGGAAAGAGACCTCGAATAGCTAAAAGCATCCTAAAAAAAGAACGAAGTGGGAGGATTAACACTCCCTGACTTTAAGACCTATTATAAAGCCACAGTGGTCAAAAAGCATGGTACTGGCACAAAGATAGAAGCACTGACCAACAGAATCGAATAGAGAGTGTAGAAATAGACCACCCAATCTATGGTCAACTGATTTTTGACAAGGCCCCCAAATCCTCTGGACTGGGACAAAATAGTCTTTTCAATAAATGGACATGGGAGAACTGGATATCAATAGCTGAAAGAATGAAAGAGGACCCCTTACACATTATACAAAAATTAACTCAAAATGGCTCAGACACCTAAATAAAAAAAAACTAGCACCATAAAGTTTCTAGAAGAAAATGTAGGGAAATATCTTCAAGACCTAGTAATAGGAGGTAACTTCCTAAACTTTACACACAAAGCACAAGCAACAAAAGAAAAAACAGATAAAATGGAAACTCCTCAAAATCAAATGCTTCTGCACCTCAAAAGACTTTGTCAAAAAGGTGAAGAGGCAGCCAACTCAGTGTGAGAAAATATTTGGATATCACATACAACTCAACAACAAAAGAACAAACATCCCAATTTTAAAATGGGCTAAAGATGTGAATAGGCATTTTTCTGAAGAGCAAATACAGATGACTCAAAAGCACATGAAGAGATGTTCATTTTCATTGGCTATAAGGGAAATGCAGATCAAGACTACAATGAGATACCACCTTACACCTATAAGAATGGTTGCTACTAAACAAACAGGAAACTATAAATGTTGGAGAAGATGTGGAGAAACTGGGACACTTATCCATGGCTGGTGGGAATGTATAACAGTGCTGCCACTATGGAAGACAGTTTGGCGGTTGCTTAGGAAACAAAACAGAGTTGTCCTATGACCCAACAATAGCACTACTTGGTATATATCCAGAAGAGCTGAAAGTAATGACACAAACAGACATTTGCACAACCGATGTTCACAGCAGCATTATTCACAATCACCAAAACACAGAAACAAACCACATGTCCATCAACAGACAAGTGGAATAACGAAATACGGTATATACGTACAATGGAATATTATGCAGCAGTAAGATGAAATGATGTCCTGAAGCACATGACAGGATGGATGAGCCTTGAGGACATAATGCTGAGTGAAATAAGCCAGACACGAAATGACAGATAGCATATGATTCCACTTTTATGACCATAGTAAAGGTAAAACCAGAGGCTTAAAATACAGAATACAGGGGACTTAGAGATACACAGAAGCTAGAAATGGCTGAATGGTTAGATAATGAGGTTGAACTCCAACGTAAGGGAATAGATAGAAGCGAAGGTCTCTAGTGGGTCTGTAAGTAATATTACCATATGGAAGATGAACTAGATTGAAAGGGATTATATAGACCTATGTGTCCTACTGATTAACACTAGAAATATAAATTAATTCTTGCAAGAACGACTTCAAAAGTATAATTTGTGTACAAAGAGTGTTTAAGTGCAGGGTACAGGGGGAAAATCGCTGTTGCATGCTATGGGCAGAGTTTAAAAGGAAAACATCAGCACTACCACAACAACAGCAGAGGTAAATAATGGGGGGAAGGACAAGAGTCAAGAGTTAAGAGTTAAGAGGAGGTTTAGATTTCCTATTTGGTGAGGGTGTGTTTATTGGTTATCTTTCTCTTGGGAATAATGAAATTATCTAAAATTGAGAGTGCTGATGGACTGGACTCTGGGAACTACACATGATGCTTGATGAATACAGGTGGCTGAAGGAAGGACTGACTGAGAAGTAGATTGGCGAACGATGTACACACGATGGTGTGTACATATGATGAAATGTTGTACTGCTACAAAAAGGAATGGAATTGTGAGGCATGCAATGATGTGAATGAACATGTGGGACATTTGGTGAGGGAAAATAAGTCAGAAACAACAGAATAATTATAGTATAGTCTCTTTTAGAAAATGCTTATAAGAAAACAGGGGACTAGATTGTAAGCTTTTATAGCAGACACATTTAGTACAGAGTGGTAATTATTATTTCTGGATTTTGAGATACTATTTTATATATAGATCTATAGATATATATAACCTGATATTTAGAGATAAGAATGAAGCTGATCAGGTCGGGGTTAAAGTAATTCAGAACACAGGGGAAATGAAAAAATTGTCTATATTTTAGAAGCACACATACTCTTTGAGACCAAAGGAAGAAAGGCTTATTTGGTCTGTGTCATGGTCAGGTTCATGTGTCAACTTGGCCAAGTTGTGGTACCTGTTTGTCTGGTTGGGCAAGTGCTGGCCTGTCTGTTGCAATGAGGACATTTCATACAATTAGATCATGAGCATGTCAGCTGTATACACAGCTGATTCCATTTGTAATCAGCCAAATGGGAGCGTCTTCTGTAATGAGTGATGCTTAATCTAATCACAGGAAGCCTTTTTTTTTTATTAAAAAAATTTAACAACAAACAAAACAATAAGATATCATTCCATTCTACATATATAATCAGTAATTCTTAATATCATCACATAGTTGCATATTCATCATTTCTTAGAACATTTGCATCGATTTAGAAAAAGAAATAAAAAGACAACAGAAAAAGAAATAAAACGATAATAGAGAAAAAAAAGTTATACATACCATACTCCTTACCCCTCACTTTCATTTACCACTAGCATTTCAAACTAAATTTATTTTAACGTTTGTTCCCCCTATTATTTATTTTTATTCCATATGTTCTACTCTTTTGTTGATATGGTAGATAAAAGGAGCATCAGACACAAGGTTTTCACATTCACAGAGTCACATTGTGAAAGCTATATCATTGTTCAATCATCATCAAGAAACATGGCTACTG
>PVIY010025267.1:0-25960 GCA_004026745.1 Myrmecophaga tridactyla
CAACTATGTGATAATATTAAGAATTACTGATTGTATATGTAGAATGGAATGATATTTTAATATTCTTTTGTTAAGTTTTTTAATTAATAAAAAAGTTTATAAAATAAAAAAAAGTTAAAGCTTAAAAAAAAAAAAAAAAGAATAATTACAGGGGACTTCCAGGAAGATGGCTGACTAGAGTAGTTCAAGATTAGTCCTGCTCCACAGAAAAGTTAGAGAAGGGACAGGAGGGCGACACAGGCAGCACTTTGGGAGTGCAGCTGACCTGAGAGAGACTTCTGTACCACATGTGGCAGCCCTAGTTGCAGAGGCTGAGGAACTGAAAGGCAGAAAGCTGGGGTCTGGCACGGAGGCGCAGAGCCCATGGGAGTGCACGGGAGTGCACAGATGGAGCGCAGGACTAGGAAGTAAGCCAAGCCGTGTTCCTTGGGTGTGCTACTCTCACCAGTGCAGCCCCATGACAAGCAACTCACCCCACACCCCATGTACCTGAACCCAGTCACCTGCTCCCATTCTCCGTGTTCTAGTCATGCCCCCAACCCACCTGTCCCCAGTTCACATACCTGTCCCACACCCCAACCTCAAGTGTAGCCCAACCTACCTCTCCTACACACCTCCCGAGCAATACCTCCCACTCCCTGTTCCCTGCAGGCTGTTGCCACCATATACAGGTTGAGGGCACTAACCTCCATACCTAGGCTACCCCCAGCCCCACCCATAGTGTGGCACAGCCTCACCCACCCTCCCAGAGCTGAATACATCTGTTTATGGCAATCCCAGGCCCACACATATGCACGGGCCTCCAGTCACGTCATTCAGCTCTGGGAACCACACTTTACAGGAGTCCTAGAACCGTGCATGTGCACTGCCCTCAGCCTCACTTCCCAGCTCTGAGAAAGTGCCGACCTGCAAAGCTGGATCACATCTGCCCCCAGTCCATGAAGGTGTAACACCGACCTGCTGCCACAGCTCTATGCATGTGCACAAAGGGCCCCAGGCCTTAGACCAACACATGCTAGGGTTACACCCCCCAGACCAGTGCACCCACACAGCTAGGTCCTCCCTGGCCACTGGGTGCCCTCGTTCACAAGCATCAGTGTAACATCCCCAACCTGTGCCCATACCTGCCCTGAAACAAATCACCGTTCTCAGTGCTCCACCCCATGCCCTCCTCACTGCTATACAACCATCCCACAAACACAAGGCCTTAGACGACTGAAAGAAGTGAATTCCCAAAGTAAATCAATAGAAATATTTACATGCAACAAAGCCAGCAAAAGATCACTAAGCATACCACAATGCAGACAGATATAGCCCTGCCTAATGAGCAAATTAAATCACCAGAGGAGACACAGACATTGGAACAACTGATCAAAGATGCTCATACAATGCTACTTAATAAAAGAAGTGGCATAGCATATGACATAAAGGAGATCAAGAATACAGTAGAAGAGCACAAAGAGGAATTTGAAAGAATAAATAGAAAAACAGTGGGAATCACAGAGATTAAAGATTCTGTTGACCAAATAAAAAACATACTAGAGGCAACACAACACCAGATTTGAAGAGACAGAAGAATGAATAAGTGATATAGAGGACAGGATAATTGACTCTGAAGACTCAAAACAGCAGATGGCAAAAAAGATGGAAAAAATTGAATGGGAACTCAGGGAAATGATAGACAAAACAAAGTGCGCAAACATAAGAATCATTGGTGTCCCACAAGGAGAAGAGAGGAGTAAAGGGCTAGGAAGAGTAGTTGAGGATATAATGGGGGAAAACTTCCCAACCCTCATAAAGGACATAAATATACCAGTCAAAGAAGCCCAAAGAACTCTAAACAGAACAAATCCAAATAGGTTTTCCCCAAGGCACATACTAATCAGTCTGTCAAATGTTGACGAGAAGCAGAAAATCCTGAAATCAGCAAGAGAAAAACAATCTACTACATACAAGGGAAACCAAATAAAACTGAGTTCAGACTACTCAACTAGCAGCCTGGAGGTGAGAAGGCAGTGATGTGATATATTCAAGATCCTGAAAGAGAAAGACTTCCAGCTGAGAATTCTGTACCCAGCCAAATTGTCCTTCAAAATTGAGGGAGAAAAAGCAATCTGAGCACAACTGTAATGCTGAAAACAAATGTATTAAAACAGATTTCTGACTTCATTGGGGTAACAGATGCCTGACTAATTCAAGATATCAACAAGGATGTGAAAACAGTAGGCTATAAAATCACCCCATGATGTGTCAAAGCTTGAAATTTGTAAAAGATGCAGTTCACTGAATTGCCAGCTTAATTGTGTGAACTGCTGTTGCTATTAAAACTTGAGTTTTAAAACTTTAAAAAAAAAAAATTGAGAGAGAGATTAAAGTTTTCACAGACGAAGTCCTGAAAGAATTTGTCAACAAGAAACCAGCCCTACAAGAAATACTAAAAGGAGTTCTGCCAGCTGAAATAAAAAGACAGGAGAGGGAGGTCTGAAGGAGGGCACAGAATTGAAGAGTACCACTGACGGTACTTTTAAAGAATACAAAGAGAAAGAAGATGTAATCAGCAACAGATGAGGTTCACATGCCATTGGCTCATGTCCACAGCAATATAACTAGGCACCTTCACCTGACCAAGTAAACACCTGAACCTAACTACCACAGCAATATGCAAGATTCCGTAAAGGTTCCAGGCACTAGAGTAACTTTCCAGAAACCTACAACCTCCAGGTGGGTCCCTGGAGAACATCAGATAGTTCCATCTCCCTACCCCATATTAGTGACAGACCTTTCCAATATCAAAAAACTTGAACCCTATAGCAACTCGTGTGAAACATTATGCTAAATGTCAGCCATTTTATTTTGAGCTTGTAGCAAATAGAACTTTCGATTGGATTTTGAGTTTTGGGAATGGAGGGTGATAATGGTAGTACAACGTTGTGAATGAACTTAATGCCACTGAGTTGTATATTTGAAAGCAGTTAAATGGAAAATTTTATGTTGTAAATATGTTGCCATAATATACATAAGTAAATAAATAAATAAATAAATCTGACTTTGGAAAACATTTCCATGGTAGACTTAGTGGTTTTGTTTGCTTTTACCTAACAGAAATTCATTGCCTAACACTTTTGAAGGTTGAAACCCAAAATATATTTTAATTTTTAATATTTCTATGCAAAAACCTCTTAAATCCTTGAAGTTTTCCTAAATTCCCCTTTACCCCTAAATGTGCATAGGGAGCTTGTCAAAATGCAATTTCAGATTCACTGGATCTGGGGTGGGGCATCAGATTTTGCATTTTTAAAAGGCTCCCAGGGAATGACAGTACTGTTTGTTCACAGAAGACTGCACTCTCTTTCACTAGTCTTTAGATCCAAAGTTCTTAATCCTTGATCTTGAGGGCTTTTCTTGTGGGGCTTGTGTATGTAGCAGAGAGGCTTGGCCTTCATATGGGTGTGGCTGAGAGTTGCTTCTCGGCGTGGAGGGGGGGGGGGTCTCTTTTGTTGCTGAATTGTGGCCTTTCTCTCTCTGGGCCCAACTCTGCAAGTGAAATCATTGCCCACTCCACTGCATGGGACCTGGCATCCAGGAGTGGGAATCTCCCTGGTGGTGTGGGAGATGACCCCCAGGGATGAGCCTGGTGCTGGCACTGTGGGATCAACAATGCCATCCTGACAAAAAGGGGGAAAGGAAGCATAGCATCAGCTACTTCCATCTCCCTATCCCAACATGAGAGAGTTGGCGCAGGCATGGTCCAGATGTCCCTGGGGAGTGGGAGAGAGATCGGGATGATGGTGGAGTTGTACAAAGAAGGTTGGGTTTGGAAGATGAGTATGAGTGCTGAATCATTGTGCTGGTGTTTCTTTTGGCCTCCAGTGCCTTGGAGCGGCTAGAGGTGAAGGCCTGGATTTGTGGAATTGTGGAATTGTGGACCATGCCAGACTCTGGGGTCTGTTCTGCAGCTGATTGCTGTTATGTGCTTTGAGGTTTGTTGCTTTTATGTATATATGTTATTTAAGGAGAGGGATGAATGTAACAGAGAGGATAGGATTTAACAGATGAGTATGTCTGTGAGTCATTACGTTGATGTTTCTGTTGGTCTCCAGTGTCTTGGAGCAGCTAGGGAAGGGATGAAGTATCATGGAACTGCCACCCATACCAAACTTTAGAATCTGTTCTATGGCTGCTTGTTAAGGTGGACTTGGAAATTTGTTGTTTTTTTTTAGTATATGTTATAGTTCACAATTTTTAAAAAGTTAAAAAAAAAAAAGAGTTAACAGGAGTTTTAGAATGACAATTAGAAAAACTTAATAACAACAACAACATAAAAAACCTCAAAGGGCCTGGGTTACCAAGAATTTCAGCACCCACAACTCTGAGGATTTCCAAGGAGAAGATATTGGAGGACATTGGCCATTTGTAAAGTCTGAGGAATGTTAACATACCCGGAAGTACCATTTCCCAAGCTGCCCCCCCCCACTGCTGCATGAACTGTTTCATGTTTATTTTTCTGCTCCAGATGAAACAGGGAGGATATGGAAGGGAAAGGGAATTAACTAGCCCATCACCTGGAATGAGGAGGGCGCTTGAGTTTTCAGGGGGGAAAGGGCCCGATCGTTCACAGAACTCAGCAGTTGTTCTTATAGTTCATAAGTATATCCTGTATTTCCCTAATTTAGGATAACTAGGGGACAAAGATCTTCCTGGATACTCAGTGTATTGGATAGAATTCTGGGGTACATAGCATTCATCTAATTCTTGAGGAGCCCATAACTCCCTAGTGGTTGAGAAACTGGTCTGGTGTCATGGGGAGGTTTTGGTCACCACTTTACTCCTGTAGGTGGAGCTCATGTAGGTATGTAACATCTTTCAGGGCCTGAAACATATGGTTGCTCAATAAATATTAGTGTGTAGGAGTAAAAAAAAAAAAATAAAACCTCAAAGGGACCTGGTCTCAAAAGCAGGGACTAAATGGGTTAATAGACGAAAGCTTCTCATAAGAGGAGATTTCAGAATAAGAAGAATATGAATAGAAACTTATCCTAACTGAGGATTTGTTGAAGGTTTTACAATGGAAAAACATGGATGGGTTTTATTTTTAAAAAATACTTTTACTGATAAATCTTAACACACAGACATTCCATACATGGTATACAATCAGTGGCTCATAATATCATCACATAGTTGTGTATTCATCACCATGATCATTTTTTAGAACATTTGCATCACTCCAGAAAAAGAAATAAACAGACAAAAGAAAAAACTCATACATACCGTGCCCCTTATCCCTCCCTCTCATTGACCACTAGTATTTCCATCTACCCAATTTATTTAAACCTCTGTCCCCCCTATTACTTGTTTATTTTTTAATGGATGGGTTTTAAACAAGTAAATGCTGTGGTCAGATTAGGTCACTATCCCTCCTTTTTTTGCTCCACACTAAATTTGCTCAGAGTCCTTATAATACAATGCAACCACAGGAGAAGTAGCTAGATAATATAGCTAAAAATCCTAGTCTTTCCAGGCCTCCCTCCTTCTATCTCCACAGTTAAATGCATGTTGAGAAATTCCATCAAGCATCAAGTGATAGAATCTGTGCAAGATATATAACGATTTACAGACTCTTTCAAGGAAGCTTTTTGCATTCCACAACAAGCTTGCAACATCTGTCCTCTGTTTTTTTCTAAGCTCCAATTTCTTCATAAAATACTATATGTCCTCATAGGGTCATCATGAGGAAAAACCAGACAGTCAAGAAATAGACCAAAATGTGACTGTGTGATTGTGAAAACCTTGTGTCTGATGCTCCTTTTATCTACCATGTCAACAGACGAGTAGAACATATGGACTAAAAATAAATAATAGGGGGAACAAATGTTAAAATAAATTTAGTTTGAAATGCTAGTGATAAATGAAAGCGAGGGGTAAGGGGTATGGTATGTATAATCTTTTTTTTTTTCTCTGTTATCATTTTATTTCTTTTTCTGTTGTCTTTTTATTTCTTTTTCTGAATTGATGCAAATGTTCTAGGAAATGATGACTATGCAACTATGTAATGATATTGAGAATTACTGATTATATATGTAGAACAGAATGGTATGTTAATGTTTGTTTGTTCTTAATTTTTTAAATTAATAAATAAATTTTAAAAAAAAGAAATAGATCAAGAGTCACTTCAATGGGGATCTTTCCTGGCCCTTTACTGGACCCAAACAAACTATTCCGGGCCTCCAAACCCTAACGCATTCTTTAATTATGGCACTTATCACCTTGTATTGTAAGCTCCCTGGAAATGATTTTAACAGTAAAGCTAACCTTTATCGAGCACTTCATATGGGCTAGCCATATTCTAAACACCTGTTATCGTCACAACAGCCTTATAAGGTAGGTGCTACTGTCTATCCTCATTGTACAGATGAAGAAACTAAGGCTCAACATTGTAAATAACTTGCCCAAGATCATAGAGCTGCTTAGTAAAATAGACTCTTAGTAAAAAGAGTCCAGGCAGCCTGGTTCCAAATCCACACTCCCCTCGAGTATAAGCATTCCACAAGCATTCCTCTTAATAATTCTACCAGGTAGAACAGAGTGTGGTGTGTTGTAGGCACCCAATAAATCTTGTTGAATTTCACATTTGTGAAACCATCAAGATCCTAGCAGGAAGTAATAAATGCTAAGTGTCTAAATTTCTTCCAAAAGCCTCAGGTCTTTTGGTAGTATATGTTTTCTACTTGAGCAGTCTCCAGATACGTAGCTTTTGTTTTCCCTCCTAAACATTCACATCCAGCTTGGCAGCACTCCACACAAATGGATCTTTCTAAATCACTATTGTCCTCCATGTTGCCAAATCTAATATGTATATCTAGCTGTTATCTAGCACAGCCTCTGGCAGCATTTGACCTAGATCCATTGGTTGCCTCCTACAGCACTATGCTCTGGTGTTTTTTCTGACCTTTTTCTTCACTTTTCAGTCTCCTAATCCATCATGGGTCTCTAAATATGGCAGTTCCTATTTGATATTATATCAGGTAAACTAATCTGCGTCTGTTCTTTTTTTCTTTCCTTATTTTCCTACTGTTTGATGCCTCCATGGCTTTAAGTGCCTTCTGGACTTACGATAACTCTCAAACCTTCATCTCCAGTCCAGGCCCCTTCCTGAACTCCAAGCTCAGAACTTATTTGACATCTCTACTGGCATGTCTCATGGGCATCTTAAATTTCACACGTTCAAAACCAAACTTGATTGTAAAGTACAAGCTGAGGAAAATAAGGAGAGCACAATGTAGATACTGGGTACATTTCTTACCAAGGGAAAGGTCTTTTCTTTATGGCATTCACTACAAAGAGAGGAAACAAAGGAGTATTGGAGGGAAGGAAAATGATATTTATTACTAAGCTGCCCAAAGTATAACTCTCAAAAAGTTAAAATATGACTCCCAGACAAATAAATGGTGAGCATGTGTCAAAGATGTATTTAACTTATTAATGAAGGAATCAGCAGATTGTAAAGCTGGTTCAAAGAGCATTTGAAGAATAGAGATTTATAATGTTTGCCATGAAAGAAATGCTGAAATAAATTTGCTAGGTCACAAACAAAACTAGTTATATAGGGCAATAAGCATTTGCTTAATCTTTTCTACTAGATAACTCATTTGCATCTCTAGCTGACAAAAATCTACAAGTTAACATGTTATTTCCCATAGTAAAGGGCCTTGATGAATAGCAAATAGCCTGGCAAAAAAGGAGACACTTCCCTAGAGAATGAAATAATCCTGGAGTAGTCCTGTTAAAGCAGTACTCAAGTATGACTTTGAGAAGATACCTAGTTTTTTTATGCTCTATTTCCATGTTTTAGATAATTTTTCTAAAGAAATATCAGAATCTCTATACACTTTTTCTTTTTTAAAAATAAATTTATTGTAAAAAATAAATAAATAACGGAGGGATAAAGGGTAACAAATTGGGTAAATTGAAATACTAGTGGTCAATGGGGGGGAGCAAGGGGTATGGGATGTATGAGTTTTTTCTTTTTTCTTTTCACTTCTTTTTCTGGAGTAATGCAAATGTTCTAAAAAATTATCATGGTGATGAATGCACAACTATGATGAGATTGTGAGCCATTGATTGTATACCCTATGTGCTGGTTTGAAAGGATTTATGTACCCTAGAAAAGCCATGCTTTGATCCTAATCCAATCTTATGGGAGCACTGTTTCTTTTAATACCTATTTAGTACTGTATGTTGGAAACGTGCTTAAGTTATCCCCCACGGAGATGTAACTCCCTAACTGTGAATATTAACCTTCCATTAGAGGGAGATGTGATTCTACCCATTCCGGGTGAGTCTTGATTAGTTTACTGGAATCCTTTAAAAGAGGAAACACTTTGGAGAGGGTCCCTTTTAGAGTCAAGAGAGAGCCATGGGAGAACACACAGCCCACTCAGCCAGAGACTTTTGGAGATGAAGAAGGAATACTTCCCAGGGAGAGCTTCATGAAGCAAGAAGTCTGGAAAGAAAACTAGCAGATGTCACCATGTTCACCATTTATCTTTCTAGTTGAGAAAGAAACCCTGAGCTTCATCCACCTTTCTTGAGTGGAGGTAGCCTCTTCTTAGTGCCTTAATTTGAGCATTTTTAAAGATTTGCTTTAATTGGGACATTTTTGTGGCCATAGAACTGTAAAACTAGCAACTTATTAAATTCCTCTTTTTAAAAAGCCGTTTTGTTCCGGGTATATTGCATTCCGGCAGCTAGCAAACTTGAACACCATGTATAGACTGTATGTGTGTGTGAAGATTTCACAATAAAAATATAAAAACAATTACTGTGGCAATATATACAATGTAAAGTTTTCCACTGTAACCACTTGCAAGTGGACAACTCACTGGTGTTAATTACACTCAAATACTGTGCTAGTATCCATTACCAAAACCTTTCCATCACCCCAAACAAAAACTACCAATTAATCATTAACTCCCCTTTTCCCACCCTAACCCCAGTGCACTGTAATCTTTCCGTTTCTATGAATTTTGCCTCTTCTAGTTATTTCATATAAGTGGAATCATGCAGTAGTTATCCTTTTGTGTCTGGCTTATTTTACTTAACATGATGTCTTCAAGGTTTATCCATGTTTCAGCATGTATCAGAACTTCATTCTCTTCATGGTTGAATAATATTCCATTGTATAGATATACCACTTTTTGTTTGTTCACCTGTTCATAGACACCTGGTTTGTTTCTACCTTTTGGCTATTGTGAATAATGCTGCTATGAAGGTTGGTTTACTCATGTCTGTTTGAGCCCCTGTTTTCAATTCTTTTGGGTATACCTCTAGAAATCAGATTGCTCCATCACATGGTAATTCTTTGTTTTTTAAGGAATAGCCAAACTGTTTTCCACAGTGGCTGCACCATTTTATACACCTACCAACAATGCAGAAGGGTTCCTATTCCCCTATAATTTGTCCCTGGCAGCAGTTAAGTGATCTTTACAAATATGATCATACCTAGTCATTCCCCTGCATGCAGATGAAAATTCTGACACAGTCAAAAATTCAAATGACTTGCTATGACCCCAAGGGCCTTACATACTCTGGTACATACTCTGGCCCTAGCCAGACCTACTTCCTTCTGATTTCTCTTCCTTCTCCTCCTGCCCACTTTGTTCCAGTCACATTGACCCCTCTTCCTGTGGCCTGAATGGACCCAGCTTCCTCCTTCCCTTGGGCCTCCAGGCCTCTGAACAGTTTAGGCTGCTAAAAATCCACTCAACCGGTATTGGTAGAACTTGACAGCCATAGCAAAAAAGAATGAAAGAGGACCCCTATCTCACACCTTACATAAAAAATTAATTAAAAATGGATCAAAGGCCTAAGTGTAAGAGCCAGGACCATAGAACTCCTAGAAGAAAATGTAGGGAAGCATCTTCAAGATCTTGTGATCTACTTAAACTGAAAACATTTGATTGTACACATTGGATGGATTGTATGGTGTGTGAATAAAACTGCCTTAGAAAAAAAAGAAGATAGTCTATGCAAAAGTTGTTGCAAGGTTCATGCCATCTGACTCCTAAAAATATCAAAACCTGTAGGCTGAATATATTACCTCTAAAACACTTAGCAAAGAATGAGAGCCCTAATGTAAACCAAGTACTTTTAGTTAATATAATTATAATAATATTTGTTGGTCAATTGTAACAAATGTAACACACTAATGAAAAATGTTAATAGGGAAAACTGTGTGTGTGAGTGGGTGGGTAGTATATTGGAACTCTGTACTTTCTGTATGATTTTTCTGTAAACCTAAAACTGCTCTAAAAATTTCTTTTTTTATGTAGGAGAATCATATGTAAATAACATAAAACTCTTTTAGGATTATATATAGGGAAAAAAAAATCATTGTTGGGATTATAACCAAATTCCAGAGGAATTTTGTAAGTCAATGTGGTGTGATATGCGTATGCAAACCAAAATTCTTTGGCTTATCTATTCTACCTTATCTCTAGACCAAATTTGAAAAGGCTTTGTCCTGTAAATGGGTAAAAAAAAGTTTCCTTTATATTCATGGAAGTGCTTATCACAAATGCCCCCAAACCAGAGGGATGTGAAATACTGACTTTATTTCTTAGGTATTGCTTTTCTACCTTCTGCTTCTAACCTCCCAGAATCCCACTCTGGGGACAATTCTTCCCCAAAAAGTAATTTCTTCTTTATTTGTTAGGTTTTATGTCTGAATGAATTTTGCTGTAATTCTTCTGGGAGATATATCTAGTGAAAATGATAAATTTTATTTAGCCATAAAAAGGAATGAAGTTCTGATGCATGCTACAATATGGTTGAAGCTTGAAGACTTCACATTGAATGAAATAAGCTAGGCACAATCGTCACAAATATTGTATGATCTTACTCATATGAAATAACTAGGATATGCACATTAATAGAAACAGAAAGTAGATTATAGGATAGCAAGGACCAGGGTGGAGCTGGGCAATGGAGAATTAATGCTTAAGGGTAACATAACACTGTGTGTTTAAGTAACACTACTGAAGCGAATATGGGAAAGTTCCTGAAATGGGAAATGTTATGCTGTGTATGTGAACACAGTAAAAAAAAAAATTTTTATGTACCCTATTTGGACAAACATAATGCAGACTTAATGCAGATGTTTTGTTTTAAAGACTATTTCCATCTGGTTGTTCCTGGAATGCTTTAAAATTTTTAATTTTAATATGAAGTTAAAAAAAAATGAGCTAGATCTGAATATAGTAGATTCAAGATACTATATTGAAGGAAGATTTTGCAGGACAATATGAAACAATTTTAGTTTAAAATACATATTTTAAATGTATTTTAGTATAATGATTAGAAAAAAATTGTTTTTTCTGAAACATTTGATATTTTCTAAAACCTTGTTTTTTAATAGTATTAATGACAACAAATTTATGGAGTCTAATATTTATAAGGTATTTAATGCTTTAACAGTTAAATTTTTGTTTACTGAAACAATAAAATAGAAGTAAATGATAAGACTACCAAAAAAATCATGCTAGTCAAGGTTTGAACTAAAAATTCTCTTTGGGTGTGAATGATCCATTTTATTTGGACTTTCAGTTTAATATGACCTTATACTTAGTGACACATTTTCTGTAATTATTCCTTAATTGCAAAGAAGTTATGCTACCCTTTTGCAGTTTCTATTAAGGAAAATACCTTTCCTTGGTTGTAGTTCCCACTGCCCCACTTTTTGAAAAAAAAATAGGTTTACCCAGTTCCTACCCCTTGATTAACTCAGCCCAACTTGGATTCTGTAACAGTATCTCTGCTTACAAACCACTGTATAATTGCGAAAGGGTAGAGGGCCCATGATCATAGGCCAAGTAGTCTGGGTGAGTATTGAGAGGAAATATGGAGTCTGAACGCTCCTGAAAGGTCACTGAGATGAGCCCTCCTCCCTCCCTCCATATACAACTCGCCTCTTATGCTTGTAGAATGGATTCTCTCTATGAAGTCCCCACCTCCTTCAGTGAGTATCCTGCCAAGAATGGATTAGGTGCCCCTTTAATGGGTCTCCTTGGCCCTGTGCATCCATCCTCTTCTCCCAGAACTTCTAAAAATGCATAGTCATTTTTCTATCTGCTTCTCAGTTTGTCATCTCCACTAAACTGTGAGTTTACTTGTATTCCTAATGCCTACCAGAGAACTATTGATGAGTTCAAAAATATTGATTTGAATGCCTATTGTGGGTCTGGCACAGTACTAGGTGCTAGAATTGCAGTGTTGGATAAAACAGCAAAAACTGGGATTTTGGAATTTTACTGCCTTGTTGGGTAATCAGTCATTAAATAAATACACAAAGAACTGATCAATTAAAATGTTTAGGGTCACTAAATTGTGTTAGAGTATATTTAGTCTTACAAGAACTTGATCTAGTTTAGGCTCATGCTTGGTGGAAGGTGTGACATTTAAGCTGATACCTGAAGAATGAGAACAATTTACCCAAGTAGCCTGTGTCTGCATTAGGTTGGGGGAGGGGTGGGGGCTAAGGCCCAGAAGAACCTCCCAAGATGCTGGAACAGCAGAACGAAAGAGTCTGAGGGCAGAAAAAGCCTCATTTGGGCCGCTAAGAAGAGAAGAAGGGAGGCAGGCTCAGGCCCAGGCCCAGACCAGGTCAGGCAGGTTCTCACAGTCTTGTGAAGCAGTTTGAACATTGCCCTTGAGGAAATGTGAAGGCACTGAGGGGACTTTAGGACAGGAGTAATGGTATCAGATGATCAAGTTTGTGTTTTTAAAGTTGACTTTTAAAAGCTGCTAGATGAAGAATGGAATGAAGTAAAGCAGGAATTGGTGGTTAAGGCAAGAGATAATTGTGGCTTAGTAGTGAATGAGTCAACCTCAGAATCGAAGACTAGAAAGACCCCAGAGAGACCCCAGGTCTGGAGAGGGCTAGAAAGACCCCAGAAATCTCATCCATGCTTTCCACATCAGTTAATGAGGAAAATGAGTCTTAAAGGGGCAACATGAATTACTGAATAAGCTAGGACTACCCAACCAGTTGGAACCAGATGGAAAGAACCAGTTTGTCTCTTTCCATCTTTTTCATGGACCTCCTTTCATGCCTCAGCACGTTTTTGAATTAAAAAAAAAAAAAGTAGTGTTTTGCTAGGAATAGGTATATGGGATTGATTATGCTATACGCTATTCCTTCTACTTTGAAACATTGGAAGATAAATAGTTTTAAAAGAAGCAATTATTTATAACTGTTGTGGCACAGATGCAAACGTAAGTGTTCTGATACAGTTTTTCAAAAGAAACCATTTTAGGTCTTCCTCACATTCCCAAAGTTTCCTGGCACCCTGTTTCTCAGCCTGGTGGACTCTTGGACAGCTGGCTGGTATTTGGGCTGATGGCTATAGTCACAGACAGTGCCAGACTGCCGGAATCCAGGGCGCAAGCCCAGGGCAAGACTCATACCCTCTCTTAGGCTCTTCTGTAAAGCAGGATCCATATCTATTATCCAGGAGATATAGTGAGAGTGCAGTGAGATGTTGTGATGCCTGTCCCACACTTCCTTGCTTCTAACTTGTCTTTGAAATGGAGTAATCATTGTGACTATAGCTGTCTGCATAAAGTGCCAAGAGTAACCAAATAGCTGTCTATTTATGATGAATAAACTTGAAGAGGGCCTGGGTGTTCGTCTTTTTAAAATTTAGCCTGAGGATTGTAAACTCATTTAATAGCCTCAGAATACAGAAAGCAAAGACAGCAGTTTATAACTGCTAAAACAATTTTCTTATTCCCCCACCCCTTTTACAAATTTCCTTTCTTTCAATCTTACATCGTGAAGGCATATTTGAAGGGGCATATAGGGTTACCTGGCACATTGTATGCACCTAATAGTTGTTGGGTAAATGAAGCAATTAATGACCAAATTTTGAAAATACAAATTTGAGTATTATAATTTAAATATAACATTATCAGAATGTATATTGTAGAAAGTGAAAGTTTCCCAGAAACCCATTCCCCCAAATAACCTTGGTAATATTTTGATCTCTTTCTTTACTACAACACTGGACTAGACATCTATTTGCTCCATGGAAGGTTATATTGGGTCAAAAGGTTATATTAGGTTAAAAGGTGTGTTTATTGTAACAATTCCAAAGTATTCTCCAAAAAAGTTGAAACAACTTGTACTTCCTCAACCACAGTTTTGTGAGATAGTCCAAGATTCCTTTTATTTAACTTGAAAAATCCTTATTTCCTAAACTATAAAAGTAATACTTTTTAATGGAAAAGAATTGGAACAATTTGGGGGTATGTAAAGTAGAAAATTAAAGTTCCTCCCATCCTCCATCCAATTTCTGGAATTACATAAGACCTATGAAAAGATATAGTCAAGATAGTACATTCCTTAAACAATTTTATTTTATTTTTTTCTTCTTTTTCTCCACAGCATGTATAACCAATCTATGTCACTGTTAAGAAATCAATGCCCTCCCCCCATACTTGAGTCTTGACTCCCAGGGGTGTAAATCTCTCTTCTCCAGGCATAAACGGAGACTTAGCATCAGGGCATTGAGAAAACTCGCTTGACCAAAAAAGAGGAAGAGAGAAATGAGACCAAATAAACTTTTCAAGGCTGAGAGATTTCAAACACAGTCCAGAGACATGGATAAGTTGTAAGACTTTCCTAGGCCTTAGGCACGCTTACTTTTCAAGGCCCTACATTGTATCCTATTAAACACCTTCAGATGTGCCCACTCCAAATATATACTCTTTTTTTATTTAATTTTTTTAAATTGTGAAATATAACATATATACAAAAAAGCAATAAATTTCCAAGTACATTTTAACAAGTAGTTATAGAACAGGTTTTAAAGTTTGGTATGGGTTACAATTCCACGATTTTTTCCTTTTCTTCTAGCTGCTTCAAGATCCTGGAGACCAACAGAAAAATCAATATAATGATTCAGCAGTCATACTCACTTGTTATATCCTTTCTTCTCTGTTGTACTCCTCCTCTTTAAATAACATATATACATATAAGCAATAAATTTCAAAGTACATTGCAACAATTAGTTGTAGAACAAATTTCAGAGTTTGATATGGGTTACAATTCCACAATTTTAGGTTTTTTTTTTTAGCTGCTCTAAGGTACTGGAGGCTAAAAGAAATATCTGTATAATGATTTAGCACTCATATTCATTTGTTAAATCTGACCTTCTGGTATAACTCCACAATCACCTTTGATTTTTCTCCCACTCTTTAGGGGTATTTGGGCTATGCCCATTCTAACTTCTTCATGTTGTAAAGGGCTGTCAATAATATGGGATAGGGGGATGGAACTAGTTGATGTTCTGGAAGGGCTGGCCCCTTAGCATTTCAGAACTTATCTGGTCCATGGACCCATCTGGAGATTGTAGGTTTTGGAAAGTTACCCTAGTGCATGGAACCTTTGTAGAATCTTACATAATGCCCTAGGTATTCTTTAGGATTGGCAGGAATGGTTTTGGTTGTGGGTTGGCAAGTTATTATAGGTAGCAATGTTTAACTGAAGCATGCATAAGAGCAACCTTGAGAGTAGAAAATAAGGCAAGAATTTTTAAAAAGTTTCCCTTCAAATTCCTGGCTCTAAGTAATTTAGTTAATTTACCCGGTATGATTTCTCAATAATTGTTTTGCATATTCAGGGTTTCTTGGGAAGTTTATATATTTGGGCATTATATATATATTGAAAAATATATAATGACATTTTTATAAATGTTATAAATGTTAAGTGTATAAATTAAGTTGACATATGTGATTAGTAGGCATTTAATAAAATCTTTATCAATTTTGTCTTACAATTCACTTATTAAAGTTTGGAGCCAACGAAATAAACATTCTTCCAGGCTCAACATTTCCGTAAGTCCTTGTGAACTGGCAGACAAGGCTGATCTCCTGTAGAAAGGCTCACTCCAGAATAGAAGATCGTACTTAACATTTTGTTTGTAAAACTGTCAAGCACAGGAGACTTTTTCTCAGAAAAATACTGTGGTGCTGTCAAAGTAGCCTGGGTGAGGAAATTTTCTGAAAAATACTATTATTGCCTAGTGATAGACAGTGCAAGCAATAGTATTGAAAATGACTTGGAGTTGCTCTTTACTGGCTATCTATCTGCCTACTGGCTGTTCATAATTCATGGTGAAAAGAGGAACAAGGAAGTGGAGTTTCTGTACAAAGATTACTTCTGAGACAAGTCAATGATGCAGTTTAACACCCAGGCCAGTGGTTCTCATTCATGACAATTTTGCCCCAGGTAGGAGTTGCTAGATTTAGCAAATAAAAATACAAGATGGGACATACCAATATTGTATGGTACAAGTTTATACTAAACAGAAAAAAAACATTGTTTATCTGAAATTCAAATTTAACTAGGTCTCTAGTTTATTGGGCAGACCTATCCCCAGAAGACATTTGACAATATCTGGAGACATTTTTTGTAGGCACAATTAGGAGTGTTGAGATTGAGAAATTTAGATTTGAGCTAACTGATGATATATGTCAAAAAGAGTAACTTTTCATGTGATTTAGGATATCACAGCTTTACGGAGCTATTTGGGAATCTGGCAGCATCCCCTTTCAGAAAGTAGAAGGGATCCCCACTGAGGGAGTGGAAAAGGGAAGCATAGATGGGACAAATGTGGAAACAAGCAAGGAAATATTCTGATTGGCTGATGTTAAGTTTCCTTTTTACATAGAGAGGTCTTACAAAGTGGGGAGCAGATACACATTTTACGGTATGCATATGTCTGCCCTAATAAACTGTCTCTACTGGACTGAAACCAGTAGTTGCAACACCAGGTGTTGCTTATCTGCAGTCCTGTGAGGTGCTTTCCTTTGTCCTATTTTCTTGGAAAGCCCCTGCAGGTCAATTGTTTTTTGTTTTCTGAAAAATTCTTTCTCGGAAAGGGGTCCCTCCTGACAATGTCCAATACAGGTGTTCATTTTATTATACTTAAATGTATGAGGTGTTGGGGGGGGCGGGTCAGAGACTCATGCTCAGAGGCCATCTCCCAGCCTTCACCTACTCCCTGACTCCTTTTCTACTAAATCTGAAAGTTTCAGTCTGTTTCCATCCCACAACCAGAGGGAGGGTAGGGGGGAATGTTAGGTCTAATGAAAAGACCTGACCAGACCTTAAACCTGGACACCTGGAACAAGACTTTAAGTCTGGACGTCTGGAACAAATAGCTCCAGATTCTTATCTGGTCAGAAACCCTCAGTGGCAGAGCCCCTTGCCCCAGGGTGGTTTACATACCCACCTTGGGTAGCATAAACTTGTCTCTCTTCTACAACACAAAGTGGGGCATGCAGGATTGCCATCCACTGACCATGATCCAAGTAATTTGGCCTTCCCAGGAGACCAGACATGATGGGATCTCTTTTCCTGCTCTTTTGGACCCTTCATGTTGTGTAAATATAAAACTGTCATTCACTGAAAGTTTCTGTTGTGCCTTGAGCCTGTATTCCCACGATATACTATACAGCAACTAGCTCCATATAGGGTGTTTGAAAGTGTGTGTTTTAAGTGATAAAATAATAATATTCATTACAGTTTAAAAATTCAAACACTAAAGAAAGCTATTATTTGAAAGCAGACTTCTCCTGTCACCCTGCTTACCAAATCACCATGTTATTTAATTACCATTGAGATAGGTTATTCCAGATATTTTTTTATACCAATATATATTCTGACTTAAAAAAAATAAAACCAGGGTTATAAAATTTGTTCTGAAATCTGCTTTTAAAAAAATTTATCATTGTAGGCAAGAATGGTTACCTGCCATGCCAGAGGACCTGGGTTCGATTCCTGGTGCCTGCCCATGTTAAGAAAAAAAAAATTTATCATTGTGCTTTAGATATATATATATATTGGGGTGCATGGTCTGGGAATCAAACCTGGGTCTTCCACATGGAAGGTGAGCATTCTACAACTGTAGATATCCTTTTTTCATTAAAACTTATTTGGATAGTTCCAAACTTGTAGGACAGTTGCAAAAAATAACATAAAACCCATATAGTAAACTCCAACCCTCAGATATCTTTTTTTAGATATCTTTTTTAAACATATTTTTATTGAGATATTTTCATGCATACAGTCCATCTGAATATACAATCAATGGCTCACAATATCATCACATAGCTGTATATTCATCACCCTGATCCTTTTTAGAACATTTGCATTACTCTATAAAAAAATAAAAAGAAAAAACTTGTACATCCCAAACCTCTTACCCCTCACTCTCACTGATCTATAGTATTTCAGTCTACCCAATTTTTTTTATCCCTTATCTCCTCTCCATTATTTATTTATTTATTTTGTCATTTTTTTACTCATCTGTCCATGCCCTGGATAAAGACTGCTTCAGACACAAGGTTTTCACAATCACACGATCACACTGTAAAAGCTGAATAGTTATACAATAGTCTTCAAGAATCAAGGCTACTGGAACACAGCTCAAAATTTCATGTATTTCCCTCTAGCCACTCCAAAACACCATAAACTAAAAAGGAATATCCATATAATGTATAATTATAACCTTTAGGATAACCTCTTGATTCTGTTTGAAATCTCTCAGCCACTGAAACTTTATTTTGTCTCATTTCTCTCTTCCCCTGTTCTAGTTTGCTAGCTGCTGGAATGCAATATACCAGAAACAGAATGGCTTTTGAAAAGGGGAATTTAATGAGTTGCTAGTTTACAGTTCTAAGGCTGAGAAAATGTCCCAATCAAAACAAGTCTATAGAAATGTCCAATTTAAGACATCCAGGGAAAGATACCTTGGTTCAAGAAGGCCAATGACGTTCAACGTCTCTCTCTCAGCTGGAAGGACACATGGCGAACATGGCGGCGTCTGCTGGCTTTCATGTGGCTCTACCAAAAGGGGCTCTCTCCAAATGTTTCCTCTTTTAAAGGATTCCAGCAAGCAACTCCACCTTCAGTGGATGGAGGCACACCTCCATGGTAATCATCTAATCAAAAGTTATCACCCACAATTGGGTGGGTCACATCTTCATAGAAACAATCAAAATGCTCCTGCCCAGCAATATTGAATGAGGATCAAAGGGCATGGGGTCCAGTACAGATTCAGACCGGCACATCTCCCTTTTGGTTAAAAAGGCTTTCTCAGTCCTATGATGCCAGGTTCCAGCCCATCCCTGAGAGTCTCATCCCACATTGCCAGGGAGATACATCTGAACAACAAAAGAGGTCCTCCGGCTGTGAATCTTAGGCATAATTATAAGTAGGCTTAGCTTCTCCTTTGCAGGAATAGGTTTCATAGGGGCAAGCCCCAAGATCGAGGGCTCAGCTATTGAACTGTTTGTCCCGCTGAACTGTTTGTCCCGCTGCTTGAGAGAATATTAGGAATTCCCCAGATGGGGAAGTTGAATATCTCCTCCTTTCTCTCCTGTCCCCCAAGGGGACTTTGAAAATACTTTTTTATTCTCTGCCCAAATTACTCTAAGATGTATCGTGGCATCATATTAACCTGTACAAAACAACAAGATTTCACACTCTATTCACGATTCCATGTAACTATGGTGCTCAAATAAAATGACCATACAAGTTAAATTAGATAATGCACTGCCCAAAATACACATTTTGTACCAAATAAACATCTCTTCCTTTGGTCTCATACAGAAGTTGAAGTTTCAAAATACAGACCACATTATCCTTTACCCTATATTCTTTTATACCTAGTCCTTTACAGAGCAGCTTCATTCATATCTGTAGTTGAAGTCTGATCCCTTTTTCAACTTTTTTAACAGATGCTGTATGGGGTAATGTTGACTTTCATAGCTTAAGAGGTCTTAACTCTGAGTCTCAGGTGTCATATAAATACCCCAAATTTCAGGGAACCATAAGGTTATACTCCAATAGTTCAGTGTCTCAGAATTTAGAAATCACAGTTACAACTCCAGAATAGATGAGAGTACTTTAAGAGTTTACAATCTAGGACCCTTTACAATAGGATCTATGGTAGTTAGATTCAGATGTCAACTTTGGCCTGGTGAAGGCGCCTAGCTCTGCTGCTGTGAACATGAGCCAATGGCATGTGAACCTCATCTGTTGCTGATTACACCTGCAGTCAGCTAGGAGGTGTGCCTGCTGCAATGAATGATGTTTGACTTAATTGGCTGGTGCTTAAATGAGAGACTCAACATAGCACAGCCCAAGCAGCTCAGCATACCTCAGCACTCGCAGCTCAGCCCAGGCCTTTAGAGATGGAGAAAGGAATCACCCTGGGGAAAGTTGTTGGAACCCAGAGGCCTGGAGAGAAGGCCAGCAGAGACGATACTGTGCCTTCCTGGTAAGAAAGAACCTCAGTTGAAAGTTAGCTGCCTTTCCTCTGAAGAACTATATGTTAACTAAATAAATTCCCTTTTATTGAAAGCCAATCCATCTCTGGTGTGTTGCATTCCAGCAGCTAGCAAACTAGAGCAGGCTCCAACCTAATAACCCATGCTCTCAACTTCAGTTATCTGAATTTGTATATTATAGTTAGTCCATATAAGTGAGGCATGATAATATTTGCATTTTGTTTCTGACATTTCATTCAACATACTATCCTCGAGTTCCATCACTTAGTTGCATGCCTCACTCATATTGTCGTCATTCTTTCTTGTAGCTACTCAGTAGTCTGTTGTATGTATACACCACAGTTCCTCTTTCCATTCTTCAATTGCTGTACCTTTAGATAGATATCTTTTTATACCAATATATACAGTTCTATTATGTCTTTTTAAAATATACGTCATTGAATGACTACGCCCCAAACCAGTTCCCTGCTGACGGACTTTTAGGCTATTTTCCAATTTTCACAATTACAAATAGTGCTGCAGTTACCATCCTTATACTTAAATCTTTGCACATTTTTGTAAGTATTTCTGTAGTGTAAATTCTTAGAAGTGGAATTACTGGGACAAAAGTTATGCACAATCAAATCTTCAACAGTTATACCAAATTGTCCTTCCAAAAGGTGAGGCCAATTTACAGAGCCAGCTAACATTATATGAGACAGCTTAGAGTTTTCTTTCTGAAGATTATTTATTTACATTTTTTCCCATTGGAATTGAAAAAATAATATAACACTAGCGCATAAAAATAGTTTTTTTTTTGCTTGTTTGTTTTTTTTTGTGCATGGGCAGGTACTGGGAACTGAACTTGGGTCTCCAGCACAGTAGGCAAGAACTCTGCAGCTGCACCACCATTACACTGCCCCAAAATAGTGTTTTTAAAGCAAAACAAAAGGCTGTCATTGTGGTCTTGGATATATTAATACACTATTCTTCTGCTCTCCTCTGCATCTAAGGAAGGGTCTGACCTTTCCCAGGCTTCCTGTAAGCTGGTGTCTGGTTGGGTTTGGCCAATGGGAAGTACTGGGAGAAGACTGATACAGAGAGGAAGAGAAAATCAGGCATTTCTCTCTATGTCCAGCACAGCATCTTTAGTGAGGGTGATATCTCCTTCAGAGTTCCAGTTTCTCTTTGACTCCAGCTCCTCTCTGATTCCATCTTCTGCTAAACAGGTACACTGTTGTACCAGTTCATATTGGGGTTTCCCTAACTCCTCAGATGCCGTTTGGCTTCTCAGCTCTTTTGGGGGCATAAAACCATACAAATATCCTCCCCTCATTACTAAGATTCTGTCAAAGTGGTATTCTCTTTTATTGCAGTACTTTAATAAATGTAGCTTTACTTGATTAACAAGTCTTTTGGGAGGTTGAGTGTTGCCAGCAATAATTTACATCACAGATTATGAGCAGCAAATGAATTCAAGTACCTGAAATATCTGTAACCAGTAATATATTTCCCAAATGCATGGAGGACAGCCTCTGTGATTGTCCCCAATTATCAGTACCTTTTGCGTCTTGTGTGATCCCTTCCCTTGCGTGTGGGCAGGATCTGTTACTTGCTTCTAACCAACAGAATATGGCAAAGGTGATGGGATGATATTCTGTGTTTATGTTACATAAGATTGAAACTTCTGACTTATAGTAGACTTTTTCTCTTGCTAGCTTTGATGAAACAAGCTGCGATGTGGGCTACTCTATGGAGAGGGCCATGTGACAAGGAACTGAGGGTGGCGTCCAGCTGACAACCACTGAGAAACTGAGGACCTTAGTTTGATAACCTATGAGGGAAATGAATTTTGTCAATCCTATGAGCTTGGAAGCAGATCCTTTCCTTGTAAAGTCTTTAAATGAGGCCACAATTCTGGCTAACACCTTGACTGCAGCTTTGTAGAAAACCTAACTAAGCCTTACATGTTGTAAGCTGCTAAATTTATGGGAATATTTTGACTGTGCAATAGATAGCAAATACAAATGTTAGTAACTTTTATCCAGATTCTAGACTTCCTTAAAGGCCTGGAAGAAATTCTTCATTCATTCATTCACTCATTCATTCATATCCTGCCTCGTAAACAAAGGAATTTTAGCTGAATGATTCATAACTTATCCATAACATATTCTCAATAACTACCATAGCCCACACTGGTATCTTTCTTCTCTGTACTTTTATTTACATTTCCCAACTTTTCATTTTGAAAACTAAAACTTATAAGAAAGTTACAAGAAATAGTACAATGATATTGCTTCATTTCTCTCATGTATAAATAATATTTATTTTATTATTATTTGCTAATCCATTTGAAAGTAAGTTGTAGATATTCATGACAATTTATTCCTAATATTCCAGCATGAATCACCTAAGAACAAGGAAATTCTCCTACATAATGACAACACCAATTTCACACTAAAGCAATTTAACATTTATGCAATATTTTAGTGGGTGTCTATTATATGCCAGACACTGTTTACAATGCTAGGGGTACTCACTAAACAAAGCAGACAAAATTCTTGCCTTTCTGGGTCCCACAATGTAGTATGGGGGAGACCAACAATAAATAAGTTAAAGCAATAAGATACTATATATGAGATGGTATTGAGTGCTGTGTAGGGAGAAAGAATGGGATAGGTAGAGGCAGAGGTTGTAATTTGAAGTAGGGTTACCAGGAAGGCCTCACTAAGAAGATATCTGAGCTCAGTCCTAAGTAAAAGGGGCAATCATGTAGATGGGGGGAGGAGAGGACTATTTCAAAGACACTTATAGGAAGAGATGCATAAATTAGAATACCAATTGATAAATGACTTAATTGTGCCTTGAAATCAAAGGGTGAGGATATATATCATTAATTATTAAGATGTTTGGTTGAGTATTAAGTTGCTTGGTTGAGTAAGGACTTGGTTGAGTCAGGAGAGAGATCTGGACAGAGCATGTATTCTAAGCCATGGAAAAATCCAAGTGAAATATCCGAGTCCTAAACCTTGACTCCGTATTTCTGTTTGCCAGACTGAGCGTTTTAATCCGCTCTGGACAGTGTTAGGTGTACAGTGCTATTTTTCCACCTTCATTTTCATCTTTTCTAGATTACATACAGATGACCTTCTTATGGATAAACATTCTTTCTTCTGAGCACAATATAAGTATTTAGACTTCATCTCTATCCACATAATCTACTTGATTAATTTAAGGCTTGATTGTGTGACCATCAAAATTATTTTGACCATAGTGCTATGGTTTTGCTTTCCTTAGAGATCTCATCTTGGCTTATTTCATACCCTATTGGATAGTCAAGCCTATACATTAAAGGGTGTCAGTCCTAGAATGATTCCACATACTTCATCTACAGTTCTGTTTTGCTCCAACTTAATCTAGTTTGCTATGATATTTCGGCATAATTTTTCCTGCTTCTTCAAGATCTTTCTGTGAAGGACCAGTTTCCTTGCCCTCCTGGATTGACACTAGAAAGACCTTAAGGTAAATGAGCTATGGACTTTAGACTCTCCCTAGGGAAAGTACGCCCCTGGGCTGCTTAGTTTCCAGCAAGACCTCCTCCTCCTTGAGGTTTTGCTCATTGTCTGCCTAGCTGGAATTTCTCTTTGGAACTCTAAAAGCTCTTATTGTCTGCACTCTTACTAAAGCAGAGTATATTTTATTTTCCCAACTAGGCTGTAAGTTGGTGAAAGTCAAAACTGGTATTTTATAAGTCTTTACTGGCCTCTCACTCCCATCCACCTTTAACCCTTAAATGGAGAAGGTGTTCAATAAATACACGCCTAATAAAACAGCTTTAAGGATAAGGAGTGATGCTCATAGTATAAATTGATAGACACTGTTAACAGGAGGAAAATTATCATTCTCAGATATAACAATTGGTTAAAGGATTTTTAACACTTTGCTGAAATAATGCAAATAACCAAAACAACTGCATAGGGAAAATTAGTTTCTATTGTGACAATTATTTGTCTGCATGGGTAGGCTCTGGGAATCGAACCCAGGTCTCTGGCATGGCAGGCAAGAATTCTGCCACTGAGCCACCGTTGCCCCAACAATTATATGTTTTTAATGTCAAATTTACTAAAGTATAATTTCCATACTGTAAAATTCACTCTTTTTGTGGTTCAGTACTACAAATTTTGACAAATGTACACAGTCATGTAACCATCACAGCTGAGATATAGGTTATTTACATCGCATCCCAAATTCCCTTAAGTCCTTTTGCAGTAAATCTCCTTTCCCGTACCCTCAGGCCCTGGCAACTACTGATTTGGTATGTGTCACTATAGCTTGCCTTTCCCAGAAAGTTACATGGAGTCATGCAGTATTTGGCCTTTTGTATCTTGCATTTTTCTCTTAGCACAAGCTTTCGAGAGTATCCATGTAGTTGAATGTATTCCACCATTTGGATGTACTAAAATTTATTTATCCATCCACCAGTTGGACATGCTTGCTGTTTCCAGTTTTGGGACATTTGTCTACAGGTATCTGCAGACAATACAAATACCTCCAGGCCTAACAGACATATAGTTTCAATCCCTTTGGGTAAATACGTAGAGGTAGGATAAATGGATTATATGCTGTGTCTGTATAATAAACTGCCAGACTGTCTTCCAAAATGGCTGTACCAGTTTGTATTTCCATCAGCAATGTGTGAGAATTCCAGTTGCTTAGCATCCTCATCAGTACTTCCCACTGTCAGCTTTTTTACTTTGGGGCATCCTCGTAGTTTCAGTGATAACTGAAAGGCAATGAGGGACTTACACAGGTTCACCCACCTAAGAAACATTTTTCCAGCAGCTGGGTTTAGCTTTGGCTGGGTTGACAGACTCTGTCAGAAGCTTGATTTTGTTTATTGTATCAGGAATATAAGACGTGAATATAACACACTACAGAGTTCCTTATGTCCAAGTCCTCAGAGTCAAGTGAGAAAGACATGAAAGCAAATATTTAAAGGGGTAAACTTTACATGGCACTTTGGGAGTCCAGATTGGAAACCTTTTTTTTTAGGTGCATGGTCTGGGAATCAACCCGGGTCTTCCACATGGAAAATGAGCATTCTACCACTGAAACCAGATTGGAAACTTTTTGATTCTCCCTGGAAGAAAGAGAAAGGCTGTCTTTTGAGCCAAGTACCCTTTCCACATAATTGATGACAAGCTCCAAGGAGCTACCCTTGGACAAAAAGCAGGAGGTTTTTGTGTTAAAATGTCAATGCTGAGTCTTAAATATTAAAAAGCAATGGGGCGGGGGGGTGCATGGGTGGTTCAGTGGTAGAATGCTGGCCTTTCACATGGGAGAACAGGGTTCGATTCCCGGACCATGCACTCTCCCCCACCCACCCAAAAGAAAGAAAGAAAAAGCAATCCTTAGCAGAAGTTAATTATCATAGTATGAAAATAGATTTAAGAGTTAAGGACATATGGATCTTAAGAGTCCCTTACCTCAAATATACACTGTCTGTGGAATTTTTGCACAAAGTGGCCCATCAAGCCATGGGTAGTAAAAGATAATTCTGGAAAGGGGGATGGCTGGGGTCATGAAAGAACAGAGGGAAAAATAATTTGAGAGGCAATAAAGAACACTG
>PVIY010025267.1:26060-37061 GCA_004026745.1 Myrmecophaga tridactyla
GGGAGGGAAGTGCAGGTGATGTAGGATGTGAGGGGCAGGCAGCTTATCTTTAAACAAAGGCAAATAGAGGGACACCCGAGGTCCAAATAGACTTAAAAGCAAACAAGGAGAATCCAACTGGAGATTGGTGTGTGAGAACAGGGGTGTGCTAGGTATCCAAAAAGCAGAACAGGTAGGGAAATTTTCATCAGGAAGGTAGAGCACAAGGACCAAGGATTCAGAGCATTTATTTCTTCATTCTACAAATTGTTATTGAACAGGTGATATTTTGGGGGAGATTCGAAAAGGCAGGCTCACATTTAGCATAAAATGAGTCTGTGGTGAGTACTGACTGGGGGTACTAATACGGGTAAAGAGATCCCCATTTTAAAGGAATGGGACACCAAACTGGCATACTGTAATCATCCATTTAATACATATTTGTTGATCAACTACTATGTTCTAGACAACCAGGATAAAAAATTATCCTGCCCTTCTGCTGCTTCCATTCTAGTCAGGGGAGATAACAATGGAGTAAATAAAGAAAATACATTAAGTAAAATAAAATGGCCAGCTTCATTAGGCATTGCCAGGAGGGATTTTCCAGAAGAGGAAAGCAATTGACCTGCAGTGGAATGCACCCTACATTATTGTAGATAAGCAACATTTAGTGATAAACAAGTTTCCTTCAGTAGAGATAACTTATCATAATGGGGAAGTATATCATACTAATTAATGTATACCTGCTCCCCAGTTTATAAATGTGCGTGCCCCCCCCCCCCAAGTAAAATAGATAATCAGAAGACTTCCTTACTTGCTTCTGTGTTCTGTATAAGCTTTCCCTTTCCATTCCCTCAGCAGGGCTTCCTTCTATTTTTTTTAATGGTATTCTTCTCGGTTCATAAATGGTTCAAAAAAGCTATGAGTTGCATGAAAAGTTTTTCTCCAACACATAGCATATTAGTTAGTGATAATGCTAAAAGAGAGGAAAAAATAAAAAACAGAAGAGGAATAGGGCTGAGTGCAAAGGGAGGGGGTTGTAATTTTCAATAATGTGGCCAGTGAAAAGATTCGGATCTAGGAAGGGGAGAGAAATAGAGGAGGAACACAGGGATATTGGATAGACTATTTCAGAAGAGGAGAGGAAAGCACAACAACGGATCTGAGTTGGGAGAGTAGCTAGGTTCAATGGGAAGAAAACAAGGGGGAGAGTAGTTCATAAAGTGATTTGGGTTCTTCCAGAAGAAGGCAGGAAGGAGTCCAGTTCATTTTCCCATACCCATTCTTGCCTCCCTCACTTCTCAGCAATTACTGAACACCTCCTGAGCTCAAACTGAAGATACTGGTAGTGGATAAAACGTTGTGTTTCAATTATCAGAACTAGGACAAAAGGTCAGGATCCAACCGGCAGCAAGGGTGAATGAGGCTGTACCAGAGAGGACTAAACCAGGCTTTTTAAAATCCCTTTGCCTTTGGAAATAGTAATCTTGAAGAAGCCAGCCTGCGTTGAGGCCAATTGGTGGGCCTCCATGCAGGGCAATGAGAGCTTTAGAGAAGGGAGGCCAGGTATATTGAATATAAAAAATATATAACTGTACTAGGAAATACATACACATGATTTAAAACTTCAAACACTTGAAAAACACTGCACTGAGTTGCCAAGAACCTTAGGCATCACTAGTCTGACTTCATTATTTTACAGACAAAACACATAGTGGCAGAAGAGAAATGAGTGCTTGCCTCTCTGGCTAGTACACTTTCTATTAGGTCACAACCTTTCTTTTTAAACCCATTAAGAACTCTCCAGAATAAAGTCATAGAGGAAGCAAAGCAATATCTTTAGTTATGTTTTAAGTTCACTTTTGATTGCGTCAAAAGGAGAAAACAATTCAGACCCAGAGGATCAGCAGGATCAGCTACACCAGGAGGACATTCCTGTGGGGCCAGATTGAGTGTAGCTACTACTTAAAATGAAAAATGGGAGAAGGGTCCTAAACAATGGCTTCTGACAAAACAACGCCTTTCCTTTAGAGAGTGGAACTGAAATCTTTCAACCTCAAGATGGAGATGTTGTGCTCCAATTTTTAATCAATTCAAATCTTGAGTCAGACAACACATAATGCACAGATTATTGAATTTCCATGTAATGCTAATGTGGGTTCAGTCACATTAAGCTCTTTAGTAAATAAAAAAAAATGAGATACAATTAAAATAAAAAACACTTGGGAGAAAATGGAAGCTCCAAATGCTCTATTAGCAAACTTTTGAAATAAATCTCTAGGAAAAAAAATAAGAACATAAAATTAAAATTAATAATAAGAGTGAATTAAATATGTAGGGAACAACCCATATTTTCAAAATAAGAAAATCAGAACTTTACCTTGCAGAAGTTCTTAAATTTTGGGTGCAGCAAAGTAAAATACTGCCTCTGGAAAAACAATTAAGAATTCAAGTTCATAAAACCAGCTTCCCGAAAGGTAATTTTCTATTGATTTATAATTCGGCCTTGAGTTTGACCTATGGCCTTCATGTCATAATAATTTGGGTCACTCTGAATATGCCATCCCTTGAACAGGGGTCTTTGCTAATTTAAAATAAATGCAGCTGCCTATTTGCCATTCTATTTGCATCACAATATGTGGGGATAAATTCACAATTAATAAAACGTTTCCATTAAGTAATCAGACTGAGGCAATGAAGGACATTTTATCTAGTAAGTCTGAAAAGAGTGTTTCATTTTTGCCATTTTGGACATAAAAAAAGGCAAAACAAACTGTTCGTATCTTTGACAGCCACAGTTGTCCACTGGACACATTATCTAAAATAGCCATAAAAGGTGAAATTATAATTTAGCTAAAGGACAAAGAAAAAAGAGTAAACGTAGACAAGTTTCAATTATTCCTAAGAAAGTTGCTTTCTTTATTTCTCCTTCTCCTTTTAAGAAAAAAAAGAAAATGAATATTTTTAAGTTTGATTCATGGGAAGGCTTACATTTCATTAGGAATTAAGTCACCAAAAACTTTCGTGCTTAAGCACTTTATATCATTAATTCCATCTTGCATCTGAAGCTGCACTTAAATTATGAACGTATCGTTTGGATATATGGAAATGAGTCTTGCAGAACTGTAAATCAGGTAAGTGGGTCGTCTGGAAGTTTTGTCACAAGAAAGATAAGTGAAAGAACGTGGAAGGAAACGGTGAGGGGGCAGGAGCCAAAGGAGGGTTTAGGAATATTTTACTAACTGCTTTGAGGTTTTGAGCCTGTTTTCACTGCTTCTAGAATGTTCCTTCCCCATTTCCACCGACTGAAATTCTCATTTTCCAAGGCCAGACTGAATGGTCATTTACTGTGAGAAGTTTCTAGGGAAATCCTCCTACTTAGGATCCGTCTCCCTACTTCAAACTCCCATAGCTTTTGCTGCTACCTCTCATAATTCTAGTTATGAACAGATGTATTTAAATCAGGTTCTACAGGGCCTTGAATGCCACATTAAGGGGGTTAAATTAGTTTGTAGTCAGTGGGGAGCGACTCCAGGTTTGACGTAAGACCCATGTTTTAGGAAATGACCAAAGGCAGACTAAGGCATTTCACGTGAAAACAAAAGAAAAGTTACTTTTTCCTCCCTTTTAAACGTATTACTCTGTGCCAGGCATTGTGCACGGTTATTCCACTTTAAAGGCGAGGAAACTGAGGTTACTCTCCGACACGTGGCTAAGCTGCAGCCTCCATTTCCTCATCACCTCTTCGGTTTTTCACTCTCTGTGCTCTAGTTCCTTTTCCTCTACTAAATCGTGCTTTCGGGCCTCAGCAATGTCCTGTTTATTACCTGTTCGTCTGGGGACTTAAGACCTCGTTCTCATTAACCGCCCTGAGGCTTTAAACCACGCCGTCCAAGACTTCCTTCCCGAGAAACGTTTTCTTCTTAAACTCACAAACTGATTGCATTTCCTTCACTTATTGTTTGAAATTGTTTTTTTTTCTTTTTTAATCGCAGAGGCTTAAAACTAAGTTTAATTAGTTTAGGGTGGGGATGAGTGGAGACTTGAAGAGATTTTTGAAGGGTATTTTCTAGCGTTTTAAACTGAAGAGGCCGGTGACAATAGAACTAAAGAGACGGTCAAAGCCTGCAGATTTTTCTTTTAACAGCTCTATTCTCATGCACACACCCGAGGGCAGGGACTAACATTTCGGCTGTTTGTTTACAAAAGAAACAAACAAAGAGCCGGGCCCACCTCTTCTCTGACCTTAGGGCGAATTAGATGCCGGCAACCCCCAACCCTCCAGGCGCGTATCCAGCTCTGCGGCGACTGAAAACTGCGCTTCGCACCCCCAGCTCGTCCCGGGGCGGGGCGCAACGAGCGGTCACGCGCGCGGACGGTGAAGGGGGCGTGTCCGGCGGGCGCGCGCCGGCGGCGAAGGGGGCGTGTCCGGCGGGCGGCGGCGGCGGCGGCGGCGCGGGTCGGGTGCGCTGCGCAGCCTCCTGTGCTGGAATGTGCGGCTCCCGCGAGCTCGCGGCGCAGCAACAGAGCAGGCGCCGCCGAGGCCCCGGGCCCCAGACCCCGGCGGCGGCTGGGACTGTGGGGTGAGGGCCAGTGATCTGAGCACTCTCTGTACCTCCACTCTTGGGCCTTCGCGGGCCTCGGCGGCTGCAGCCCCCAACTTTTCTACCCTCTCCCTCCCCTCCCACCGAAACTCCAGCAACAAAGAAAAGTAGTCTTGGGGAAGGAGCGGCGACGCCGGGTCGCCCGCCCCTCCTCGCAGAGAAAAGCCGGTAAGCGCGGCGCGGCGCTGGAGGCTCGGCAGGGGTGGGGGAGGGCTGCCCGGGCGGCGGAGCGGCCGGAGGGGGAGGGCGTGGAAGGACGCGGAGAGCGAGGCGCTGTCCAGGGCTGATTTGCCGATACTGTGGCTCCGGCGGCGGCGGCCTCGCGGGCGGGGGCGGGTGGCCAAGTGGGATCGAGTTACACCGCCGCGGCCCGGGGGCTGGGCCGGGGGCGTCCGTGCAGCGCGTCGCGTTGCCGAGACCCCCTCCCCAGGCCAGGCGGAGCCCCTCCCTCCCCGCGGGCCCGGAACTCCTTCGAGTCTGGTCCTGAGACCCAGTAGTGGGGAGCTGCTCGGTCCCCTAGTCCTGAAACCTCGTCCTCGTCATTCTCTCGTTCCCTCGTCGCCCCGCCGGCCCGAGGCCTTTGCGCCCCCCCTCCCCCCGGCCTCTCCCTTTAGCCGGAAGGCGCCTTTGAGTGCGGTCGGGCGAGTTGAGTCAGCCCCGGGCCCGGGCAGTTCCGCCAATGGGGCTGGACAGCGATTTTTGCGCTGGAGCCGCTTCGGCCCTCCGTGCCCGGCCGCCCCGCCGCGCGACCTGTCGGGGTTGGTGTGCGCGTCTCACCAGATGCGTAGGGGAGTGAAGTTCGCAAACTTCCGGGGCGCGCGGGCGGCGGCCGGCGCGCGTGGGGGGCCTTCTTTCTGCTCTCCGGGCCGGACGCCTGCGGAGGGCGCCCGTGGAGCCTCACCGCCGAGGGCGAGTTCCAAGGCGGTCAGAAGAGCCCGGACGTCAGCGTTCCGGTAACTAACTTCTTCCTAGACTCGGGCCCGTAGGCCGGGAGGGGTTTGCCTAGACTTGGGATAGACTTGGTCCGGTCCAGAGGCGCCCCCAGTTTGTCGTCCCCTGTTTAGGTGTTGGGGGACACGGGAAAAGATTGAGGGCGCGTGTTGGGGCAGCTCCCGCGAGTCGGTGTGTAGATGTCTGCAGCGAGCGGGCCGAGCAGAGAGGAAGCGAGAGCGCCCGAGTTTGCAAAG
Source organism: Myrmecophaga tridactyla (assembly GCA_004026745.1). Lineage (NCBI taxonomy): Eukaryota > Metazoa > Chordata > Mammalia > Pilosa > Myrmecophagidae > Myrmecophaga > Myrmecophaga tridactyla. The sequence continues at coordinate 31,831 of PVIY010025267.1, forward strand.
AGCTTGCTTTGTGTTTGGTATTTTGAGAAAATGGCCGAATGCCTATTTCAGTCAGGAATGCCGCCGCCGAGGCAGGCGCTGGTGGCAGTAGCACATAGGAATTCTTGCAACTCGTTGGGCTTTCGGGCTATGCTTGGACGGCCTTCCGGACAGAAATGTTAAAATTACTTTGTGTGTGTGTGTGTGTGTGTGTGTGTGTGTGTGTGTGTGTGTGTGTAGGGGGGTGGTAGTAGGGATTTGGGGAACTAGGAAGGTCGATGTTTGGGTAAATACCGAATAGCCTGGGCTGTTAAGCACTGGGAAAGCTTTTGCGGTCAATTTGTTTTCTGTGTTGGCATTTTGACTCCAACTTTTCATGCTACATATTACCACATTGGTTCGTGTATATGAGCTTGGGTGAAGCGGAACATTTTTTGTATTTGGGGTTTAACTATTTTTCAGTGCTGTCACTTTGCCTTTTCTAATATGCAAGAGAACATTTAGTTTGAGAATAGCACGTCTTAAATTTGAAAGTAACTAGTCAAGACCATTTAAAAAGCCAACATGTTTTCAAGAGGTGATCTTGTAATGGCTTCCAGTAGGCAAGTAGGCCAAGTTGAGCGCAATGCAAAAAAAGTTGTTGATTACCGAGGTGAGTTGTACTTTTGTTTATTAGGGGGTTTATTTTTGGAAGGTTAATTTTAAAGTTTATTTTGTGAAGTTTCGAATAAGCTCCATGTTTTTTTTTTCCTTTTAAACTAGTGGACTCATTGAAAAATTAAGTGTAACTGGTACTATTTCCCAATGGTTTATCTTTCTGGAGTTAGTTGAATTCATATGAAATTCAATTTATTTGGCCAATTATTACAGGCCTCTCCTTTCCAGATGTGTTTGTGTACACAATAAATGCACATTGTGACTTGGATTTCTTGGCTTTCTGATCGAGACCAGTAAACTGTGGAAGGAGAACCAGGAGGACAGCAGCTTACCATTCATGTATTGCATTAAAAAAAAATAATTTAGATTAACTTTAAAAGTTAAGGTTTTTTTTCCCTCTAGAATTAAAAGTGCCTAAGGGACGGTATGCCAATGAAATATAAATTTAATCACGTGATAGACCTAGTTTGATTGAGTTATCAATACAGTTGAATTAAAAGTCCTTTTTAGGGGTAATAGAAGCTTTTGTTGGCTGCAATGAAGAGAATTGATAATTACAAAAATATTTTAAAGAGTTGTATGTAGTGAGGCTCATTGAGTTTTAAAGATTTCATTGGAAAAGTGTTTATTTTTTTATTATTATTATTATTTTTATTATTATTATTTTTTTGCATGCAGACATGGGGAATCGAACCCGGGTCTCCAGCATGGCAGGCGAGAGCTCTGCCTGCTGAGCCACTGCGGCCAGCCCTATTATTATTATTATTATTTTTTGCATGGGCAGGCATCAAGACTCGAACCCAGATCTCTGGCATGGCAGGTGAGAACTCTGCCTGCTGAGCAACTGTGGCCCACCCTGGAAAAGTGTTTTTCTTTTTTTTTTTTAAGTTAGACGAATTACATTGATGCTTTGGTTTTAAGGCAGTGAAAGTTGTGTTTAAACTGGTGCTCTTGGTATGTTCTCTCCCCCTTCCCCCAGAATACAGATATGGCCACCCAGGTAATGGGACAGTCTTCTGGAGGAGGAGGACTATTCACCGGCAGCGCCAATATTGGCATGGCCTTGCCTAATGACATGTATGACTTACATGATCTCTCCAAAGCCGAACTGGCTGCCCCTCAGCTTATCATGTTGGCAAATGTGGCCTTGACTGGGGAAGTAAATGGCAGTTGCTGTGATTACCTCGTTGGTGAAGAAAGACAGATGGCAGAATTGATGCCTGTTGGGGATAACAACTTTTCAGATAGTGATGGAGAAGGACTTGAAGAGTCTCCTGAAATAAAAGGTGAACCTAATGGAATGCAAAACATGGAACTGGGAAGTTTGGAACTCGGTGTTCTAGAGCCACAGCCTGTATTTGAGGTATCTGCTGCCCCAGAAATTTATAGCTCAAATAAAGATCTTCCTACTGAAACACCTGGAGCAGAGGACAAATGCAAGAACTTGAAGACAAAACCCTTTCGTTGTAAGCCATGCCAGTATGAAGCAGAATCCGAAGAACAATTTGTGCATCATATTAGAGTTCATAGTGCCAAGAAATTTTTTGTGGAAGAAAGTGCAGAGAAGCAAGCAAAAGCCAGGGAATCTGGTTCTTCTACTGCAGAAGAGGGAGATTTCTCCAAAGGCCCCATTCGCTGCGACCGCTGTGGCTATAATACCAACCGATACGATCACTATACTGCACATCTGAAACACCACACCAGAGCTGGGGATAATGAGCGCGTCTACAAGTGCATTATTTGCACTTATACCACAGTAAGCGAGTATCACTGGAGGAAACACTTGAGAAATCATTTTCCTAGGAAAGTATACACATGTGGAAAATGCAACTATTTTTCAGATAGAAAAAACAATTATGTTCAGCATGTTCGAACTCACACAGGTAAGAGAATCTTTGTAGTCTAACTCAATCCTGTGAAAAGTGAAATTTTTTTAAAATATGAAATTTTGAAGTAGAAAGAATACCACATTGAACCAGCATTGACTATCCTCTATATTCAACAGTTTACCAGTTTGTTAAAAAATCTATTTATTAAAAAAATTAAGAACAAACAAAAACATTAACATATAATTCTGTTCTACATCTATATTCAGTAATTCTCAGTATCATCACATAGTTGCATATTCATCATTTCTTAGAACATTTGCATCAATTCAGAAAAAGAAATAAAAAGACAACAGAAAAAGAAATAAAACAATAACAAAAAAAGATTACACATACCATACCCCTTACCCCTCACTTTCATTTATCACTAGCATTTCAAACTAAATTTATTTTAACATTTGTTTCCCCTATTCCTTATAGTTACCAGTTTTTGTCTCATTTGGCCTGCTGGTACTTTTTGGATAAATGTTTTAGTTACTCAGTTTTTTTAAATAACTCTTAAGACCTGCTTCACATAGTGTTGATGCTGGACAAAGGCAGTGAATTCTCTGCCCAGTGGCTTAAATGACCAATTTCTGAGACGCTGTGGTTTCAGAAAGAGAGTTTATATAGGCATAAAGCAGGAGAACAGATGACCTAGTGGCCCCAAAATCTGTCTCCCTGAATTTAGGGAGTTCAAGGTTTTTATGGGTTCAAACAAGGGGAGATGTAGTTGTTACTGTATTATACACAGGGCCCAGACTAGGTTTTAGAATAGCCATTGTATTAGTAAGTATAAACAAGAATGGGACAAGGCTAGAATAACCATTACAATAGTAAGTATGAACAAGGGCGAGACTAGTTCAGGTTCAATAATTTCAGGTATTTTTCTATAATATAGAAAGAAAAAACATCTATGTGATGATTCAGCAACCATAATTATTCCTTAGGTCTTACGTTTTCATTTACGGTATTACAGTTCACCCATTTGAAGTGTACAATCCGTTGTTGTTGTTGTTTTTAAGTGTATTCACAGTTGCACAAACATGACCACAATGAATTTTAGGACATTTTCATTATCCCCAAAAGAAATTCATGTCCATTAGCAGTTACTCCCTCACTTATAAAATGTTTCTCAGTATTTCTTAAGGGTGGGGTCCTGTTTTTCAAAGAAGTTTTATAACTACTGGTATTTAATATTCACATTTATTTTACATTTTTCTGGTGAGAATTGGTACCTTTGAGGCCTGTCTGAACAAATGAATAAGAGTAATCTAGGCTACTGTACTGTGGATCATAAGTATAAAGGGGCTGAGGGATGCTGTTGGTATCAGGCCCCCTTTGCAGGAGACTGGCACTTTGTAGGTCTGGACCCCATATGTAAGTAGGTGGTTTTTTTGAGGAGGGGAATTAATATGCTTTATGTTGTAGACAATAAATTCTTACAGGGGAAATTCATTGTAGATGGCTTCTGTATTTAAAGTAATACTTCACTTTAAAATCTAGTCTAGTAAAACAATTTGCACAGTCTATTTCGAATCTCTTGTAACCAATGATTGTCTTCAGGCTTTGAAACCATTTCATTTAAATAGAAAAAACAATTATGTTCTGCATGTTCAAACTCACAGGTAAGAGAATTTTTGTAGTCCAATTCAATTGTATAAAATGAAATTTTCTAAAAATTTTAAACAATTTCAGAAGTAGAAACAATACCACATTGAAAAGTCCAAAAATTTAAACATTAGAAAAATGTATTGCAGTTACTTGTGAATCCTGTCCCATTAATCATTTTTTGTTTGAATTAGACAAACTGTTAGACTACACTAACTTACTCCACGGTATTTGAGGCAAATCCCATTTATGGTTCATCCATAAATGCTTCATATTCATTTATCGGTTTTTTTAAAAAAAAAATCAGTGCCTAATTATTTTAGAATTATCAATAATATAGAACATTCAGATACTGTGACATTTAATAAAAATACTTGACTTTTATTTGCACCTAGACGATTCTTTTTTTTTGCATATGCAGGCACTGGGTATCAAACCCGTGTCTCTGGCATGGCTGGTGAGAACTCTGCCACTGGGTCGTCATTGCCTGCCCCACCTTGATGAATTTTTCAAATGTATATATTTACTTATATAACTACCACCCAAGTCAAAATAATTGAATTTTAGATCACCCCAGTGTCTTTGTCTTAACTTTTTATTTTTAATGAGATTTATTTGAGACATAGTCATACAGCATAGAAATAAATTTTGATTTTTTTGGTCAGTTGTATTTTGATACTCTGAGCACTTGAGTTACTGAACAATGTGATGATTTTCCCAGAAAGCTAAATGGTTTCAATAATTTAAATTTGTAGATTTAAGAACTTTTTTTTAAAACTTTTTTTTAAACTTTTTTATTAATTAAAAAACTTAACAAAAGAACATTAATATATCATTCCATTCTACATATACAATCAGTAATTCTTAATATTATCACATAGTTGCGTATTCATCATTTCTTAGAACATTTGCATCGATTTAGAAAAAGAAATAAAACGATAATAGAGAAAAAAAGATTATACATACCATACCCCTTACCCCTTGCTTTCACTTATCATTAGCATTTCAAACTAAATTTATTTTAACATTTGTTCCCCCTATTATTTATTTTTATTTCATATGTTCTACTCTTTTGTTGATATAGTAGCTGAAAGGAGGATCAGACACAGGGTTTTCACA
>PVIY010025268.1:0-37409 GCA_004026745.1 Myrmecophaga tridactyla
TTTTTGAAAGCCTTTGTCTGGGATATCCCAGGTCTGGCCCTCCTCATTGATAGGTTCAAATGATTTGATCTTCTCTTTTGCCTGGGCCATTGCTTCTGTTTCATTGTATGTTTTATAACCTTTTGTTTAAACCTGTACGTTTTGATATTTTAATGTCTTATCACTGGAATTTAGACTCTGAGGCATCTGTTTCTTAAACTTGTTCCTGATCTCAGAAGGAAAGATCTCAGTCTTTCCCCATTGAGTATGATGCTACCTGTGGGCTTTTCATATATTCCCTTTATCATGTTGAGGAAGTTCTCTTCTATTCCTATCCTTTGAAGTGAAGTGTTTTCATCAAGAAAGGATGTTGAATTTTGTCAAATGCCTTTTCTGCATCAATCAAGATGATCATTTGGTTTTTCTGCTTTGACTTATTGATGTAGTGTATTACATTAATTGATTTTCTTGTGTTGAACCAGCCTTGTATATCTGGAATAAATTACACTTATTTATTCCAGAGGTCATAGTGTATAATTCTTTTAATGCACTGCTGGATTTGATTTGCAAGTATTTTGTTGAGGAATTTTGCATCTATATTTATTAAAGAGATTGGTCTGTGTAATTTTCTTGTCTGGTAATATCTTTGTCTGGCTTTGGTATTAGGATGCTGTTTGCGTCACAGAACGAGTTAGGTAGCTTTCCCTCATCCTCAATTTTTTTAAGGAGTTTGAGCAGAATTGGTACTAATTCTTTCTTTCTTTTTTGATTTTTTAACTTTTTTATTGTACAGTACAACATATATACAAATCAAAGAAATATAAAAGCAATAGTTTTCAAAGCACTCTTCAACAAGTAGTTACAGGACAGATCCCAGAGTTTGTCATGAGCTACCATACGATCCTCATATTTTTCCTTCTACCTGCTCCAGGATATAGGAGGCTAGAGGTCTTAAATATTTTTTTATCATCACAGTCAACTTTTTTTCATTCCTTTTTTGTAAAAAATAACATATATACAAAAAAGCTATAAATTTCAAAGCACAGCACCACAATTAATTGTAGAATATATTTCAGAGTTTGACATGGCTTACAATTTCACAATTTTAGGTTTTTACTTCTAGCTGCTCTAAAATACTGGAAACTAAATCAGATCTCAATTTAATGATTTGGCATTCATATTCATTTATTAAATCCTATTCTCTCTGTGTAACTCCACCATCACCTTTGATCTTTCCATCCCTATCTTTAGGGGTGTTTGGGCTATGGCCATTCTAAATTTTTCATATTGGAAGGGTCTGTCACTAATATGGCATAGGGAAATGGAACTATCTGATGCTCTGGAAAGGCTGGGCCTCTAGGTTTCAGGACTTATCTGGACCAGCATCAGGAGGTTGTAGGTTTCTGAAAAGTTACTCTAGTGCATGGAACCCTTGTGGAATGTTATATATCGCCCTAGGTGTTCTTTAGGATTGGCTGGAATGGTTCTGGTTGGTGCTTGGCAGGTTATGATAGGTAGCAAGGTCTACCTGAAGCTTGTGTAAGAGCAACTCTCAGAGTATCCTCTCAACTCTATTTGAACTCTCTGCCGCTGATACTTTATTAATTACACTTCCTTTCCCCATTTTGGTCAGGATGTAATTGTTGATCCCATGGATGCCAAACTGGGTTCATCCCTGGGAGTCATTTCCCACGTTGCCAAGGAACTAATTCTTTCCTGAATGCTTGATAGAATTCACATGTGAAAACTTCCAGGCCTGGACTTTTCTTTTTGGGGAGTTTTTTGATGACTGATTCAACCTCTTTACTTGTGATTGGCTTATTGAGTCATCTATTTCTTCTTGAGTCCATGTTGATTGTTCATGCTTTTCTAGGAAGTTGTTCATTTTATCTACATTGTCTAGTTTATTAGCATATAGTTGCTCATAGTATCCCTTCATTATCTTCTTTACTTCAGTTTAGTCAGTAGTTGTGTCCCCTCTTCCATTTCTGATTTTATTTATTTGCATCATCTCTTTTTTTGTTGTTGTTAGCCTAGTTAATGGCCCACTAATTTTTATTGATTTTCTCAAAGAACCAGCTTCTGGTTTTTTGATTCCATCAGTTGTTTTCATGTACTCAATTTCATTTATTCCTGTTCTAATCTTCGTTATTTCTTTCCTTCTGTTTGCTTTGGGGGGTTAGTTTGCTCTTCCTTCTCTAGTTCTCCCAGGTGAACAGTTAATTGCTTGATTCTTGCTTTCTTCTTTTTGCATATACACATTTAGGACAATAACTTTCCCTCTCAGCACTGCCTTTTCTGCATCCCATAATTAAAAAAAATTTTTTTATTAACAAACCAATCAATATACGATATGAACATTCTATTTTTTCTTTTTTACATCACATAGTTGTATATTCATCATCATGATCATTTCTTAGAACATTCGCATCAATCCAGAAAAAGAAATTTTAAAAAACAGAAAAAATTTATAGATACCATACCCCTTACCCCTCCCTTTCATTGATTACTAGCATTTCAATCTACTAAATCTATTTTAACATTTGTTCCCCGTATTATCTATTTATTTTTAATCCATATGTTTTATTCATCTGTCCTTAAGGTAGATAAAGGAAACATCAGACATAAGGCTTTCACAATCACACAGTCACATTGTGAAAGCTATATCACTATATAAACATCTTCAAGAAACATGGCTACTGGAACACAGCTCTACATTTTTTCAGGCAGTTCCCTTCAGCCTCTCTGTTGCATCTTAACTAAAAAGGTGATATCTATTTAATGCATAAGAACAGTCTCCAGGATAACCTCTCGACTCTGTTTGGAATCTCTCAGCCGTTGACACTTTATTTTGTCTCATTTCTTTCCTCCCCCTTTCAGTGGAGAAGGTTTTCTCAATCTCTCTGCATCCCATAAATTTTGATATGTTGTGTTTTCATTTTCATTTGCCTTGAGATAATTACTGATTTTTCTTGAAATTTCTTCCTTGACCCACTGGTTAAGAGTGTGTTGTTTTGCCTCCATTTATGTGTGAATTTTCCAGTCTTCTGCCTGTTTTTGATTTCTAACTTCATTCCATTGTGATCTGAGAAAGGGTTTTGTATAATTTCAATCTTTTAAAATTTATTGAGACTTTTTATCTTTTTATTTTTTATATATATTTTTATTTTGATCACTCCATTCTACATATATAATCAGTAAATTCATATCATCACATAGTTGCAAATTCATCATCATGATCATTTCTTAGAATATTTGCATCCATTCAGAAAAAAGAAATAAAAAGACAACAGAAAAAAATTCATACATACCATACCACTTACCCCTCCCTTTCATTGATCACTAGAATTTTGATCTAAATTTATTTTAACATTTGTTTCCCCTATTATTTATTTTTATTCAATTTGTTTTACTCCTCTGTTGATAGGGTAGATAAAAGGAGCATCAGACGCAAGGTTTTCACAATCACACAGTCACATTGTGAATGCTATATCATTATACAATTATCTTCAAGAAAACTGGGACACAGCTCTACATTTTCAGGCAGTTCCCTCCAGCCTCTCCATTACATCTTGACTAACAAGGTGATATCTATTTAATGTGTGAGAATAACCTCCAGGATAACTTCTCAACTCTGTTTGGAATCTCTCAGCCATTGACACTTTATTTTGTCTCACTTCACTCTTCCCCCTTTTGGTTGAGAAGGTTTTCTCAATCCCTTGATGCTGAGACTCAGCTCATTCTAGGATTTCTGTCCCACATTGCCAGGAAGTTCCACACCCCTGGGAGTCATGTCCCATGTAGACAGGGGGAGGGCAGTGAGTTAGCTTGTTGTGTTGGCTGGAGAGGGAGGTCACATCTGAACAACAAAAGATGCTCTGTTGTTGGTGACTCTTAGGACTAATTTTCAGTAGGCTTGACCAATCCTTTGTGGGGTTAAGTTTCATATGAACAAACCCCAAGACTGGGGGCTCAACCTATAACTTTGGTTGTCCACACTGTTTGTGAGAATATCAAGAATTCAACTTGGGGAAGTTGAATTTCCCCCCTTTCTCACCATTCCCCGAAGGGAACTTTGCAAATACTTTTTTATTCACTGTTCAGATCACTCTGGGATTTATTGGGGCTTCACTCTGGACAAACCAACAAAATCTCATGCCCTACTCAAGGTTTCATGTACTTAATGGTGTCCACATAAGTTATTTTAGGAAATGCACTAGTCAAGATATAAATTTTGCACCAAATATTTTTTGCTTTAGTCTATTGAAACTTTTTTTTTTGTGATGTAATGTGGTCACTATTCTGGAGAGTGATCCATGAGCTCTTGAGAACAATGTTTCCTGCTATTGTGGGGTGTAATGTTCTGTAAATATCTGTTAAGTCTAGTTCATATATTGTTCTACTCAAAATCACTGTTTCCTTCCTAATCCTTTGTCTAGATGTCACATTCACTGATGAGAGTGCTGTACTGAATTCTCCACCTATTATTGTAGAAGTGTCTACTTCTCCCATCAGTGTTGTCAGTATGTGCCTCATGCATTTTGGGGCACTCTGGCTCAGTGCATAAGCATTTATGATTATTATGTCTTCTTGATGAATTGTCCCTTTTATTAATACTGTTAGAAAAATGCTGTACTTGAAAATGAATAAACACTCATCTGAATATGGAGAAGAAAATAATTTATTCACAATCTTGCAAGAATGGTGCTTGGCACGCTAAACAATAGAATGCCAAAATGATTGAACTTTTGCCTAGCTCGCAGACCCTTCCCTGTTTCTCTGCTGATTGGATACTCCAGAGGTTACAGCCTTTCTGGATAGTCTAATTCTAATTCCAGCAGAAGGTTCCTGCTTTTGATTACACTTTATTTTTCAATGACCCCTGACCACTACTTATTTAAACTTGTTTCCACCCGTTTAGCACCATTTGTAGGCTTATATCAGAGGTGCTCTCCTTCCCTGCCTGCAAAACTGGTTTGAGTTATTCTGCTGCCCTATTCTGCACCATCTTGTGTGAAAGCTAAACTTAATTTTCTCACAATACATTATGTCTTTGTCTCTTTTAATTGTTTTACATTTGAAGCCTAATTTATCTGATATTAATATAGCTATCCCTGCACTTTTCTGGTCATTGTTTGCATGAAATATCTTTTTCCAATGTTTCACTTTCAATCTATTTTTGTCCTTCGGTCTAAAGTGAGTCTCCTGTAGACAGCATATAAATGGGTCCTGTTTTTAATCCATCCTGGCAGTCTATGTCTTTTGATTGGGGAGTTTAATCCATTAACATTTCATGTTATTACTATAAAGGCAGTACTTTCTTCTACCATTTTGACTTTTAAATGTCATATCTTACTTTCTCTCTCTCTCTCTCTCTTTTTACCCTTCCTGATAGTCTTCAATTCTACATTCTTATCCAAACATCTCTCTCCTGTCTTTTCCTATTTGTCTGTAGTGTTCCCATTAGTATACCTTATGGAACTGGTCTCTAGTTCACAAACTCAGTGTCTCTTTGTCCGAAAATATTTTAAACTCTCCCTCAATTTTGAAGGACAGTTTTGCCATATATAGAATTCTTGGCTGGCACTTTTTACTTTTCAGTATCTTAAATGTATCATACCACTGCCTTCTTGCCTCAGTGGCTTCTGCTGAAAAATCCACACATAATCTTATCAAGATTCCTTTGTATGTGATGGATCACTTTTCTCTTGTGCTTTCAGAATTCTCTTTGTATTTGATATTTGACAATCTGATTAGTAACTGTCTTGGAGTAGGCATATTCATATATATTCTTTTTGGCATAAGCTGCCCTTCTTGTATCTGAAATTTTATGTCTTTCATAAGAGATGGGAAATTTTCAGTAATTATTTCCTCTGGCATTCTTTCTGCCTCTTTTCCCTTCTCTTTTCCTTTTGGGACACCCAGCACAGTATATTCATTCACTTCATGTTGTCATTCGGGTCCCTGAGACCCTGCCCATATTTTTTCACTCCTTCCCTATCTGTCCTTTTATATGTAGGATTTCAGATGTCCTATCCTCTAGTTCACTAATCCTTTCTTTTACCTCTTCAAATCTTCTGTTGTAAGTCTCCATTGTATTTTTCATCTCTTCTATTGTGCCTTTCATGCCCATAAGTTCTGTGATTTGTTTGTCAAACTTTTGAGTTCTTCTTTATGGTCACCCAATGTCTTCTTTAAATCCGTTCTTTCTTTTGCCATATCTTCCCTTAATTCATTTATTTGATTTTTAAATTTGATTTAGCATGTCTGTTTGAGTGTCTTTAATTAGTTGTTGCAACTGTTGTATCTCATTTGAAGTATTAGTTTCTTCCTTTGACTATGCCATATCTTTGTTTTTCTTCGAATGACTCATAATTTTTTATTGGTGTTTAAGTATCTGATTTTGTTGATTAGTTTATTCTGAAGGTCATTTTCTCCCTTTTATCTAGGGTTTTCTTGTTGGTTGGCTTTATCCTCTATCTGTTCTTTGGCATTCAGTTCAAATTATTCTAGACCTCTAGCATAACTTCTGCTTAACTGATCAGAATTTTTCAACTCTTGTTTTTCTGGTTTCTGCCCTGCTGAAATGGAACCTTGTATTTTGAGGGCCTCTTTTCAGATATGATTAACCCTAATAAAATTTTTCCAGATCATTCAGGGCCAGGACTCAGAAGGAGGGTGTAATCAGTATCATTTTTCTCTGATGATGAGACCTAGCAGGTCGTCAGAGTTTACTGTGAAGCCTCTAGACTCTGTGCTTTTCCTTTCCTGCCTAGAGGTGGCATTGTCAGCTGCAGCTCCCCATTGCTATAAAGTGATGTGGTGCTTTTAATTATAAGCAGAAACTGTCCCTGCCAGGGATATTCTTTAGACAGAGGCTGAGTTAGAAGTCAGGCTTAAACTGTTTCTGTCTTACAGCCCCTAAGGTCTGAATTCTCTGAATGAAATCCACCACTTGAGCTTGGCCCTGTCCCCCCACCCCCCACCCCCCTGCACCATTTTCTTTCTCTTGACTCCTTACTTTGTCTCTCAGATCTATCTTAACTTTGCCCTTGCCTGGGACAGTGCTGACAATTGAAAATGCCTAAGGCTTTCTCTAATGAGCTACTTAGAATAGTTTAAAAAGAAAAAAAAATTCCTTTTCAGAGTCATTCCCTAACCCACAAGGTTTGTGAGTCAAGATCCAGATTGGTACTAGTTCTGTGTGCCCTTGTCTTGGGGGAACAGCCCTTTTCCAGTATTCTGAGCTTGGCCAACTGCAAAACCCTCCACGTTGTTTTTCATCAGCCCTACCTCCTCTCTGCTGGAAAAGACCCCAGGGTTCCTTTTCTGCTTACTCTGGGCCTATCTGTGCTTAGCTTGTATTCAGCAGTCCAAATTTGTTGATTGAAATGGCAACTGGAATTTGGTTGATCTATCTTCCCTTGCTCCTAGTAGAGCTGCTTCTTTTTCCCATGGGGAAGAGTCTCCAATAGAGCCTGCTGTGTCAGTGGGGGGAGGGGCCCAACCTTTCCAGTTCTGTGCTGTGATCTCAGCCCTTCTACCCATTCCAGACTGGTGTATGATGTGTGTCTAGTCATAGATGTCCCCCAAACAGTTGTTCCAGACAGTTCCTGTCTATTTGCTAGCTACTCTAGAGGACTAACCAAATTCCACACCTTCCTATGCTGCCATCTTTCTCCCCTCATCTCCTGTTTCATAAACTTGAATTGAGTTAGTGTTATGAGAGGGCTTTCCTTGAATGCCAGGAACCAAGAAAAGGAAGAAGGAGGAGGAGGAGGGGAAGAAAAAAAATTAGAAGGAAAAGGAGAAAAAGAGGAGGAGGAGGAGGAGGAGGAGGAAGGGAAGGAGGAGGAGAAGGAAGAAGAGGAGAAAAAGAACATACTCTTTCCAATATTGGCAGATTGACTGTGCATGTGTGCTCTCCCTCAGGGCTGGTTTGTACAGAGTAACTCTCAAGCACATCTTGGGAGCATGTTCATCTGGCCCAACCAGTCTAGTGGTGGCCTGAGGGACTTGAACTAAGACACTTATCACAGGTTCACAGTCCCAGAACTTATCTTATGAGGAAGGCGGTTGACACAGTTCTCCTACAGAACACTGGGGGGGAGAGCAGACAAGTTGCTGCTTGGGGTACAGGATTGCTGGCTATAGGATATTTGGTTCAGTACCTGGGACTAAGAAAAGAGGGAAGAGAGGACAGATAGAGCTGTGTAAACAGGGAATACTTAGGGCTACATGGACTTGACCAAGACAAGGTGCATGCACAGAAAGGATCACAGAAGCCTCTGAACTTTGGCCTGGAACTATTCTCTAAGCTTTAAAAAAATTTATTTATTATTTAAAAAAATATTTTTATTGATAAAACTTAACATACAAACATACAAACATTCTTAGCATACAAAATTCCATACATGCTGTGCAATTAATGGCTCACAATATCCTCACATAGTTGTATATTCATCACCATGATCATTTTTTTAAAAACATTTGCATCACTCCAGAAAAAGAAATAAAAAAGGAAAAACTCATACATACCACACTCCTTGCCCCTCCTTCTCATGGACCGCTAGTATTTCCATCTACCCAATTTATTTTAACCTTCATTCCCCCATTATTTGTTTATCTTTATCCATATTTTTTACTCATCTGTCCATACCCTAGATAAAAGGAGCATCACACACAAGGTTTTCACAATCATACAGTCACATTGTAAAAATCTTCAAAAGGAGGACCACAGACATGGCTGAATCCTCTTTCCAGCCATGTCTGTGCTCCCTGCAAGCTGTGGGCCGCAAGCTCAGTGGATATCTTCAGGGCACCCAGTTGTGCTCTCTATCTTCGCAGACATTTATTCCTGGTATTGGAGAATTTCCACCACTTTCTTATAAATTTAGAAATTCATTTAAAATGCGGTTTTAAAATATTTCATCCAGCATTATTAGGTATTTTGTAGTGGGAGGGTTAGCATCTGGAAACACTGTATGCTTAAATCTAGTATATCCTTTCTTACCTTTTTCCCTCTCTCTCCCATATTTAACTTGTCATATTTTTTTTTCTTGGTGTCTCTTGTTTCATAAAGGCAAGCTCTTGCATCTTTCTTGAGCATTGAAGACAGTATTTTTTGCTTTCCTGCTTTCTGCAATACATTTTCATTGGCTTACTTACCTCATTTTCTTGGTTCCACAGTATTTTTGATAGACTCTATTTCCCCTTTTCATTAATTCTTGAATATAGAACAATCTATCCAGGCATAGTGTTTGCCCACAGGCAGAGTGCTCAAATTGTCTTTGGCCTTCTTGTTTGCCTAGTTGGGTGTGGGTCAAATTCCCTTCATAGATCTTAAGGTGTAGCTCTGCTGGACTTAGAGAAGTTAAACATCCTATTGTACTTCCCTACCATATTCTGAAAAATGCAGTTCAAGAAAAGATATAGTTCCAAGTCTTCCCAGGGCTGCTTTTCCTCCCATGCCCTTGTCTAAGAACATTTCTTGATGGAAAGGGGCCATTAAATCTATCTTTTCCTTCCTCTTCTCTCCAATTTCCTGCTCAGTTTTTTGTTGCTGTTGTTTGTGGTTAGGGGAGTGATTCTAAATTGTTTTCAAAGAAATACTGAAGGGGATGCAGAGGTGGGTTAGTCTTAGCAGCAAAACAGAGCCCCAGAGAAGCCTGTTGTCCAGCTTTGTGTCCAGCATGTCTGATGTGTACGTGATCTCCTGTGGCTCTTACTAAAAATGCCTATTTGGGGGCCCTTTGCAGACCTACAGACTCACAATTTGAGTGGATGGTTATGGTGGAATGAAGACTGGGAATTTGAATTTTATTGAGTTTTCCAGATGATTAGTATGCACACTAATATCTGGAAACAACTCTGCATGGACCTTTGGTTTCTCAGCTGCAATGGACAGTAAGGAGGAATAAAGCAGCTATCTTCTTCAATTGGACATACCATGGATGGGTCATTGATTCCATTTTCCCATCCATTTACATTAGTGTGGTAGGAGAAAAATATTCCTTCCAGACTCTGGAAATAGCTTGACAATTGGTCCCAGTTTTTTGTAGAGCAATTTTTTTTTTCAAAGTATGTGAACAGGTATTTTAGTGAGAATTTGAGAGAAGTTATGTGGAAGTTGTGATGGATGTCTTTTAAAACCAAACAGCTTTGGTTCATCTTCAAAAGGAGGACCACAATCTATTCTTTCCCATCAGCCTCATTGCCACCAGCAAGGATGTGACAGAGTCTCCAGCAGAGATTATATTTTATGCCATATAGCTAGAACCTAATGCGGTCTTCCCTATTCAATTCATAGTACATGCAGGTGCCTAAAATATCATCAAAACATCCAGTCACTACCAAATTTGCCTGTAAGATAAAATCCCAGTCCTTAATTCAGGCATTCTAGAAAAGAAAAACCATTATCTTTTTCTTTTTCTCTGACAGTAGCTTGTACTACTCTCTGAGGATTACATCTCTCATCAGGCTGGTTGCACTGGCCCCATAAATTAACAATGCTTGTTAGCACTTCAAGCATCTACTCATGCTTTATACCTGACTTCATTTATCCTAATTTAAACTATCATGCAAAGTAAAGCTCAGGTGCTAGCTCCTCTCTAATGCCAATCCAACTTCCTCATTGCAGATTTGCCACTCTAAAAAATATTTACCATCTATCTTCCCATTTCCCAGTGGGTAATGTGCAAACTCTTTTCCCTTGGTGTTCTAGCTTGCTAGCTGCCGGAATGCAACATACCAGAGAAGGATTGGCTTTTAATAAAAGGGAATTTATTTCATTAGTTCTTCAGAGGAAAGGCAGCTAACTTTTATCTGAGGTTCTTTCTTACGTGGGAAGGCACAGGGTGATCTCTGCTGGCCTTCTCTCCAGGCCTCTGGGTTCCAACAACTTTCCCCGGGGTGAATCCTTTCTATATCTCCAAAGATCTGGGCTGAGCTGCGAGTGCTTAGATGAGGTATGCTGAGCTGCTTAGGCTGTGCTACCTTGCACTCTCTCATTTAAGCACCAGCCAATTAAGTCAAACGTCATTCATTGTAACAGGCACACCTCCTAGCCAACTGCAGATGTAATCAGCAACAGATGAGGTTCATGTATCATTGTCTCATGTCTGCAGCAACAGAACTAGGTGCCTTCACCTGGCCAAGTTGAGAACTGAATCTAACTACCACACTTGGCGTACAACTTGGTCCCAAATTTCTCTTTCCCGTCTTATCCCTATTAACTATTTTATGTACTTGACTTCCAGACATTGTGAAGGGCTCTCTTATTCTCAGTCTAGCCAGGTGCTATTAGCGCCCTTTATCTCTGTACATATTCTTTTCTCTGGCAGATATGACTTGCCCTTTTATCATATTGACAAAGTCTTGCATATCATTCAAGAACCACTTCAAACATCGCTTCCTCTGTGAAGTATCCTTGAGCTCTCCCAGCTGTATGCTTCACCGCAGAGTTCTTGAATCTAAAGCTACACAGGTGTCCTATTGTATTGTAATTCTTTATTTGTGTGTTTTTCTTCTACTACATGTGAGCTCTTTTCTTCAAAGTACCTAGCACGAAGGTATTTATGCAACAGTTGTTCAGTAAGTGTTTGTTGCATGACTGAGTGTCTAACCTGTATGGATCTCCCTATTGTCTTAGTTCCAAGAGCTCTTTGGTTTACATTAGTCATCTTGCCACATTGCCTTAGATTATTTTTCTGCTCTCTCAAGTGTGTACTGGGCTCTAGAGAGAATAAATGGAATTTCCCTGACCAAATTACTTAGCTCTTCCAGCCTCGGTTTCTTCATTGTAAAATGGGGGATAATAATAGTACCTTAATCAAGGCATTGTTGTGTGAAATGAAATAATGCATTAAAGTGTTTACCACAATGCCTGGCATGGAGTGTGTGCTTAAATGGGAAAAGCACTTTATAAGCTGTTACATCCTACACTGGTCATTTTCCCCTAGTGGACTCAGAGTGTGGTGATTAAAGGAGAAAATACATGTGAAACCACATTGTAATACCTTATGCAAATTTTTATTATCTTTATTATTTCTAATTATGTTAGAAGCCTGTTTCAGCCTAAATCTCTATATAGTCCATGCGTTTAACAACATGCACAAGCCCTACTTATCCTTGCTTCTCTCTTTTTTTTTCCAGCCTCCTCTCCTATCCGTTTTTTCTCAGCATCTTATCACAGAGTTGTGCACATGGAAGGTAATCAATAGGTATGTAAAGACTAAGGCTGTTCTAGAATTAGCAAGGCCCAGACAAACCAAAAGTGAGGTCTTCTGAATTCTTTTTTTCCCATGTTTGTTTTGCATAACTTGATTTGCACTTTTTGCCTTTGTCAATTTACTCCTGACATTTTAAAGATGCCAAAATTATATTAAGCTTAGTTTGCTTTGTGGTAGAAAAAATACTGCTTATGGAATGTATGAAAGGAAGGCAGCCTTAGGCAGTGTCCTACTTTTTTCTCTTACTAAAGACAGAAGTTACACTTAAGCAACTCTTGCACTGCAGAAGGACTGCGAAAAGGCTCAGTTTGGGTCCTTGCTGATATTTGGGCATTTTCTATATGTCTCGAAGAGATGCGTTTTTCATTTAGAACTTAGGAAGTGGTAATAAAAGCTGTAGGGAATGGGGGGGTGGGGAAAGGACAAACGGTAAGGCTTGCAAGTACTTTAAGGAAACACTGCTATGGTTACAATGAATCAAGACCGGTCAAAGTTCGGCATTGAGGGCAAACCCACTATAATAATGGGTCATTAACATAGAAATGAAGACAGCATAACGTTTGCGAGTTCAGGGTGCATTGAGAACCCTGAAGAACTGCAGAACCACATCGACAGTGCTTCTAAAATCTGCAGTATTTGCAGAGCTCCTGAGAACTGACGGGGCTGTAGGGAAATGACTGGAAGCCGGGCAGGGGAAACTAGGCGGGCCGAGGGGCGTGGAGCACACAGGTGAGGGCGCGGGGAGGGACAGCTCCGAAGGTCCCCTCCCGCGGCGCGGGCTGTCCGGGCCTGCGCTCGGCGGTTTCCTCCGCACCCGTGGGCTGGGGCCGGGCCGGGCCGAGAGGGCGCAGCCCGCCGCGCCGGGGGAAGGAGTTTCCGGCGGACTCGGTGCGGGACCGCTTCCTGTCCCCCTGGCCGCGCTGCTTCTCACTGCCCGCCCGGGACACAGCTCGGACCCGCACCCTCTCGCCTTGCGCCGCCGCGTCCCCGGCCCTATGCAGTCCCGGCTCCTGCTCCTTGGGGCGCCCGGCGGCCCCGGCAGCCCGGCCGCGCGGCGTGTGCGGCTGCTGCTGCGGCAGGTGCTGCCGGGCGGCGACGGGCGGCGGCCGGAGGTCAGACTGATACACGCCGGGGCGGGGGCCGACACAGGTAACCCCGGGCGCCCCCGCGGCCCTCCCGCAGCCCCTGCGGTTCGTACCGCGGCCCCGCGCGCCGCCGCCTCCCCTGCCTGCTGCTTCATTCCACCAGGGAAGGCGCTGCACAGAGAGCCAGGAGATCGCGTTTCTAGCGCCGACCTCGCCGCTCAGCTAACTGCTGTGTCAACGCCGGGGAAGGCGCTTGCCCTCTCTGGGCCCCGGAGTTTCATTGTGCTTACCCAGGGGTCGGACTAGAGTCTCTGACGACATGGAATAGTGCTTTCTTTTTCCCTCTCCTGTCCCCGCCCCCGTCCCCTCAATGCTGCTTTTAACCCCAGAATCTTGTCTTTGATTTGACTACACGACGAAGTTAATGCAGCAAGGCACAGGAGTTGTGAAATCTGGACTTGACCTTTCTCCTTGTGTCCTATGTGCCCGGAAGCCGTTCGCTGCCCCTGTGTCAGCCAGAGCTTTGACGGCTTAAAAGTGTACCCTCGCCAACGAACTCCTAGTTCACGGTGTTTTAAATGCATCCATGAGCGTTTCTAAGTTTTACAGGAGTTTTCTTTCTTCTCGGCTTCAAATAGTCTTACAGCTAAAAGTCATACCAATTTACAGTGAGGAAACTAAGATCCAGAAGGGAAAAGTGACTCGCCGGAGATGATACCCCTAACTCTTGACCACACTAGGGTCTTATTATCTGGTTTCTCAATTCACTGTTTTTTGGTTGTCCCTCAGCAGGTTTTAGGAATCTTTTTTTGTTGTGTGTTGGGGTTAGAATATGTGTACTGATTAAGAGATGTATGTTGTTGCTCTTGAATGTTAGGGTGACTAAGCAAGATTTTGTCGGCGTCATTGTTGCTTAGGATAGCGGAGGTGGTTTTTAGCGTGCAATTCTAAGTTTCATTGTCGTTGTTACCCGCCGTCCCACCGCGCCCCTGATCCAATCTTTTCCTTGTTAGGAAATTAGTATAAGTCTTAAGTCCCATGCATTTAATGTTGTTCATTCATTCATTTTTTGAACAAAGTTTTTTTCAGTATAGCGTTGTGATTTCAAATTTTACCCCTTAATCGATTAGCATGGCTTCTAGAGTGTTTATTTTTTCTTTTCATTCTTTCTGGTTTGTTTGTTCCTTTGTCCTAGAAGGCAGAGGTCAAGGGTGGCAGTATAGTAGTCTATAATTTGCACGTTGGAATTAAGCTATCTGGGTTGGAGTCCACTTGTGCACTCTCTGTATGAACTTGGGGGTAGGTTACTTAACATTGTGCCCCAGTTTTCTCAAATGTAAAACGAGGATAGGGTATTATTAGTATTTAATTAATATTATCCCGGCACATATTTAATGTTTGATGAAAGTTAGCTTCTTTTATTATTGATTAAAGTACATCTGTTTTTAACTATGTGAGAGTTACTCTGTTTTTTGGCTTTTGAAGAAATTAAGCCTGTTCTAGGTTCAGATCTGTCAGAACTATCTGGTAGGCAGATGGAGCAGAGTTAATTGATGTGAGCTCTTTTAAAAATAAAAAGTTTTCTTTGTGCATGAATGTTGATTGTGAAAACATTAGAAATGTAGGTGGGTGTGGATTTTTAAAGGCTGTATTATATGGGCATAGGTGTAAATGTTCTCAAAATTTACTGTTAGGTCCAGCAAATCAGTATAGGCTTTGCTTCAAATATGAGTCATACCTCATTACAGACAACATTTTAACTTCTTAGATGCAATCATTGACTCTGGCAGAATCAGATTATAAGGAATAAATTGTTAACTCTTTTTGCCTTGCTCCTGCAAAGAGTCACAAAGTATGAGAATGGTGGATAAATGAAGTTGGAAATTTACCCAGGCTGCTACATTCAAGTAGCAATGGAAGCCAGAAACAGAAGACAAGCCCTTAGGTGCCCTAAGACATGATGTTGACCATCAAGGTTGGAATGGCCCATTTTGAACCAGAGCTCATACACAGACAAATAGCAGTAAGCTGTAATGGATTATGGTGTATGTTGGAAGGATGCTCTTAGCTGCCCTTATACATGTGACCAGTAATGATACTGTTGTAGTTTGCTAGCTGCCAGAACTCAATATTCTAGAAACATAACAGCTTTTACAAAGGGGAATTTATTAAGTTGCAAGTTTACAGTTCTAAGGCCGTGAAAATGTCCTAATTAAAGTAAGTCTATAGAAACATCCAATCCAAGGCATCCAGGAAAAGATATCTTGGTTCACGAAGGCCAGTGAAGTTCAGGGTTTCTCACTCAACTGGAAAGGCATATGGCAAACATGGCTATGTCTGCTAGCTTTCTCTCCAGGTTCCTTGTTTCATAAAGCTCTCCCGGGGGTATTTTCTTGTTTTATCTCCAAAGGTCTCTGGCTATGTAGGCTCTCCTGGTTCTCATGGCTCTACCTCCAAAATGTTTCCCCTTTTAAAGGATTCCAGTTAATTAATCAAGACCCACCTGGAATGGGTAGAATCACAAGTCCCTCTAATCAGAGGTTAATACCCACAATTGGGTGTGTCACATCTCCTGGAGATAGTCCAGTCAAGTTTCCAACCTGTAGTGAACAGGGATTAAAAGAAATGACTGCTTTCATAAAATGGATCAGGATTAAAACATAACTTTTCTAGGGTGCCTAATCCTTTCAAACTGGCACAGATACCTATCAAAAAAGGTGGGTTCTCAGCCCGATGCATTCAAATGACCAATTTCTGAGACACTGGGGTTTTAAAGAGAGAATGAGTTGAATGCTTGAAGCAGATCAGATGGCCTATCAGCCCCCAAATCTCTATGAACTACAGTAACTCTGATAGTTTTATAGTATCAAAAGGTAGGCAGGTTTTAGGATAATGACAACAGTGGTTTAATATGATGTTAGAGATGATCTAATTATTCAGCATGTGCAGATGATTACATGCTTAGTTACAGAACCTATTTATACTTAATAGGTTAAAGTTTAAGGTATTGCGCATGTCAGGCAGGCCGATTGTAGTTAGATCCAGCTCCATCTATCAAAATAGCTTTGGAATTGGGGTGTGTTAGTTGTGGGCTGACTGAAGGCCTTCATTAGTAAACATTAGGGGCTGTCTTTATTGATCATAAGACTCTAAAGTTGAAAAACAGGATAAGGGGTGTAGAGGTATAAGTGGGGTCAGTCACACAGTTTTTGCAATGACAAGATAAAGATTGTTTGTAGTTAGACAATCAGCATCAAAGATCAAAGCAGCTGGATTACAGTTCAGAAATTTCAGGTATTTCCCTCTGGCCACTCTAATACATCAAAAAATAAAAAGAAATCTCTATATAATGATTCAGTAAACATAAAGTAGCTCAGTATCTCTGCATTTAATCAGCATTGCTTCCTGGTAGTTTGGAAAAAGAGCAACAAGGTATGTAAACAATAGGTGCAAGTTATATACTGTTCTTATTTCTTCTGGACTGTAAGTTTCCAGAGGACATGGGCTTGGTCTTATTTTTCTTTATATTCCTTTCAGTACCTGTCAACCCCTTGTACCTAATAAGCTTTCAATGGCTTATTTTATTAAAGTTCATAGAGAGATGAAGTGGAAAGACTGGAGTTGCCTTATTGGCTCTCAAGATAGGCCCTTGCTTTTCATGCTTTGCCGTCAAAGTACCCAGAGTTTGCAAATTCTTTATATCTCTTTAAACTTCATTTAGTAATCCTGGCTCTTGGTTTTGAGAACAAAGAGATTAACAAGGAGTTATGTGCTGCCGAGTTTTCGATAAAGAGTAATGTAGTATTTTCACAGATGGAGCAATTCAATAGGACGCTGATGTTAAACATACCATAAATCAAATGATAGGCCTGGAAACAAACTGTTTAAGTCCACCATGACATTTAGTCCCGTTTGTTAATACCATTATTATTAAAGAAATTTACTTTTTTCTTTAGGACTCTTGTGCATGAAATAAATTTGTTTATAGAAGTATTTTTATTTTTTTCTTTTTCTTTTTTTTCTTTATCACCATTCCCCCAAGGAACGGGGGCTTTGCAAATACTTTTTTGCGTGTGTATGTGTGTGTGAATTTATTTATTTATACAAATATATATTTTTCTCTTTTAAAAATGGGGTCATGTGTGTTTTATAACTTATTCTCACTCAGCCATTATTATGAAAGTATTAACATTGGTAAGTATTGCTGTACATAATAATTTAAAATAGGTATTAGGTTCATATATATATATCTATATGATTTTTCCAATTTCCCATTCTTGGCTACATAGAAGACTATTTTAAAATATATACGCTCAATGCAGTAAATATCCTATATAATGTTTGTGATTTTTAGATTGTATTCTTGGGCTACAATATATTTAAATAATAATAAATGGCTTTGTTTGGAGAGGGGGAATGTAGAACTTGGACTTCAACTTGAGGAATGTGGTATTAAGAGAAAAAGAACTATATTAGGGCCCTCAAAGATTCAGTAGTTAGCTCTTTATTTACTAAGTACTAAACTTTGGGGGAAAATATTAATTGTTTTAAACCTATAGTAGGCTCTTTTGACCCTAAGGACATTCTGATTCTGCTGTGTATTAAAGAATTTAGCAGTAAAAACCCAGAACAGTTTTAACCTAATAAATTGTTTGAAAGATCTGTATTAGGGGCATGGACACTAACATGGAAATTGCCAATTCCTTTGGTTTTCTCCTTGGTATTATCAATGATGACAACTAAATCAATGATTTTTTTTATTATTATATTTTTATTGAGAAATCTTCACACGTACATTCCATACATGGTGTACAATCAGTGTCTCACAATATCATCACATCATTGTGTATTCATTACCATGATAATTTTTTAGAACATTTGTAATACTCCAGGAAAAGAAATGAAACGAAAAAAGAAAAAACTCAAACATACCATACCCCTTACCCCTCCCTCTCATTGACCACTAGTATTTCCATCTACCCAATTTATTTTACGTTTTGTCCCCCGTATTATTTATTTATTTATTTTATCCATGTTTGTTTTACTCATAATTCCATATCCTGGATAAAGGTAATCAGTGATTCTTAACTGGGGATGATTTTGCTCCCCTCCATCCAAGGAGACATTTTATAAAGTTGAGACATTTTTGGTTGTCATACTAGGGTGGGGGTGCTACTAACATCTAGTAGGTAGAGGCTGGGAATGCTACACAGGACAGATAACAATTATCTGGCCCAAAATGTCCATAGTGCAGCTGAACTAAACTGACCACTCTCTCAAAGCCACATGCTATTGAATTGTGAGCATGTGCCATAAAGTTAAGCATCTTATGATATGCATATGCGTTAACAGGATATGTGGTCTCCAATTTGGAGGGGATTAACAACATTATAACCATATTTTACGGCAAGAGCTACTATAGATGGGCCTGAAAGACATAACTGAGAAAAGTATTTTTGAGATCGATAAGGATCTTGGCAATAGAGCAGCTGAGGAAAATATCCAGATTTCTCATGAGTTAGCCAAAAATTACATTAAAACTATCAGTATTTCAAAAAAGTTAAAGGATTATTTGAAATTATCATGCAAAATGAAACCCTTCCTGAAAAAGCTATATATTTCAAAATTTGTTATTGATTGAACATAAAATAAATAATTGAATCTCTTTAATATTTGACCCATTGGCCACAGAGGGAAATGCTCAGCTGTAGAAGATAATCACTAGTAAAATTCTACACAGACAAAAAAAAAAAGATCAATGAATCAAATTGTCACTGCGAATCATATGTAAAGTGAAATGTAAAAAATGCTCTATAAAAATTGATCAAGATATTCTTTTGCTTAATGAATTTTGCTCTGAAAATTACCTATTTGATGAAAAATTCGTGAATGTTAGTAGTATTCTGACTAAAACGTTTGTTTATAGAATGTCCTTGTGGTCCTCTATCCTTCTCTGAATGTATATCTTAATTTGTAAAACAGGCGTGATTACACTTACTCTTCTTGCTTTTACCTTTCAGGAATTGCTATATTAATGATCATTTTGTTTCAAGTGGCAGAAACGTGCACAGAGGAATACATTGATTTTGTTAATAGCAATTACTTGAAATAGCTCACAGGAACCATGCCTTACTTAGAGACAAGGTTAATGAAACAATGTATTAATGTGTCTATAACAATACCAGATAGCCAGTGCTCAATAAGTATTAGTTGATCTCTAGACTAATTTAGGGATTTCCTTTTTTTTTTGAATTTTAACTTTTTTTATTGTATAGTATAACGTATATACAAAGAAATAAAAAAGCAATAGTTTTCAAAGCACTTTTCAACAAGTAGTTACAGGACAGATCCCAGAGTTTGTTGTGGGCTACCATATGATCCTCTCGTATTTTTCCTTCTGGCTGCTTCAGGATATGGGGGCTAGGTCTTAAATATTTTTTTACCACCACAATTGACTTTTTTCCTTCTTTTTTTGGTGAAGAATAATATATTTACAAAAAAGATATAAATTTCAAAGCACAGCACCACAATTAATTGTAGAACATATTTTTTCAGAGTTTGACATGGGTTATAATTTCTCAGTTTTAGGTTTTCCTTCTAGCTGCTCTAAAATACTGGAGACTAAAAGAGATCTCAATTTAATGATTCAGCATTCATATTCGTTTGTTAAATCCTGTCTTCGCTGTATTACTCCACCATCACCTTTGATCTTTCCATCCCTCTCTTTAGGGGTGTTTGGGCTAAGGCAATTCTAAATTTTTGCTATTGAAAGGGTCTGTCACTAATATGAGTAGGGAGAGGGAACTATCTGATGTTCTGGAGAGGCTGGGTTAGGTTTCAGGACTTATCTGGACCAGGGACCCATCTGGAGGTTGTAGGTTTCTGGAAAGTTACTCTAGTGTATGGAACCCTTGTGGAATCTTATATATTGCCCTAGGTGTTCTTTAGGATTGGCTGGAATGGTTCTAGTTGGTGCTTGGCAGGTTATGATAGGTAGCAAGGTCTACCTGAAGCTTGTGTAAGAGCAACCTCCAGAGTAGCCTCTCGACTCCACTTGAACTCTCTCTGCCACTGATACTTTATTAATTACACTTCCTTTCCCCCTTTTGGTCAGGATGTAATTATTGATCCCACAGGGCCACGTCTGGATTCCTCCCTGGGAGTCCTCTCCCACGTTGCCAGGGAGACTTTCATTCCTGAATGTCTTGTCCCACGTAGGGGGGAGGGGTATGATTTCACTTGTGGAGTTGGCCCTAGAGTAGTGAGGCCACATCTGAGCAACTAAAGAGGTCCTTCAGAAGTAACTCTTAGGCATGCCTATAGGTAGACTTAGCTTCTCTACTACCTACATAAGCTTCACAAGAGTAAGCCTCATGATCAAGGGAATGGCCTATTGATTTGGGTGTGCCTGAAGTTTGACACAGTATCAGGAAATTTCTTGATGGTAAGGTTTAATAGTTCCATATTCTTTCTCCCATCCCTCAGGGGACTTTGCCAATACTTTTTGATTATCTGCTTAATATACTGTAGGATGTCTCTAGGCATCACAATAATCTATACAGGATTAAAGGACCTCTTTCTTATTCTGTGCTCCCTTTGTTTCAGTTGTTCAAATGAGCTATAAAGATAGGTTGAATTAGGTTATGCACTACAGAAAATTTTAGTTCCAGACCAAATAAACCTTTCTTCCATTGGTCTCAAAGAGTATGTGTGGTTCTAAAATATAGACACTATTTTCCTTACCCCTATGCTCTGAATTACTTTAATACCAACCTGTTTGGCTTCATTCTTATCTCTAAATATCAGGTTATATATATAAAACAGCTTCTCAAAATCCAGAAATAATAATCACCACTCCAGACTTAATGTGTCTGCTCTAAAAGCTTACAATCTAGGCCCCTGTTTTCTTATACTAAAGGTGACCTTACCATTGTTGTTCTTTTGTTTCTGGCTTATTTTGTCTCACCAAATGTCCCACGTGTTCATTCACATCATTGCATGCCTCACGACTTTGTTCCTTTTTGTAGCAGCACAGCCTTTGTTCATAAGTATACACCATCGTTTGCCAATCTACTTCTCCATCAGTGCGTCCTTCAGCCAGCTGCGTTCATTGGGCATCAGATAGAGGGCACAAAGTCCATAATCTATCAAAATTTTCAATTTTAGATAATTTTGTTTTTCCCAAGGGGAAGAAAACCAATGAACACATCCTCGCCAAGTAGGAAATCTAAACTTCCTCATAACTCTTGTCCCTCCCCCATTATTTACTTCTGCTGAGGTAGTGATGATGGTTTCCTTTTGAACATAGCTCATAGCATGCAATCACAGTTTTTTTCCTCTACCATTGACTTAAACACTCTTTGTACAAGAATCATATCTTTGAAGTAATTCTTGTGAGAATTAATTCATATTTCTAGTGTTAATCAGGGGGACATGTAGGTCTATACAACCTCTTTCAATCTTATTCATCTTCAATATGGTAATATTACTTATAGACCAACCTTCATTCCTATTTATTCCCTTACATTGGAGTTCAACCTCGTCAGCTAATGGTTCGCCCATCTCTAGCTTCTATGTATCTCTAAGTCCCCTATATTCTGTATTATAAGCCTCTGATTATACCTTTATGCTGGTCATAAAAGTGGAATCATACAGTATGTATCCTTTTGTGTCTGGCTAATTTCACTCAGCATTATGTCCTCAAGGTTCATCTATCTCGTCATGTGCTTCAGAACATCATTTTGTCCTACTGCTGCATAATATTCCATTGTACATACATACCACATTTTGTTGATCCACTTGTCTGTTGATGGGCATTTAGTTTGTTTCTATGTTTTGGTGATTGTGAATAATGCTGCTTTGAACATCAGCGTGCAAATGTCTGTTTGTGTCGTTGTTTTCAGCAGCTCTTCTCGGTATATACCGAGTAGTGCTATTGCTGGGTCATAGGGCAACTCAATATTTAGTTTCCTAAGGAACCGCCAAACTGTCTTCCATAGTGGCTGCACCATTATACATTTCCACCAGCATTGCATAAATGTCCCAGTTTCTCCACATCCTCTCCAACATTTATAGTTTCCTGTTCGTTCAATAGCAGCCATTTATATATATATATTGATATATATATATCAATGAGGTGATTTCTCATTCTAGTCTTGATCTGTATTTCCCATATAGCCAATGAAAATGTGCATCTCTTCATGTGCTTTTGAGCCATCTGTATTTGCTTTTCAGAAAAATGCCTATTCATATTGTGAGCCCATTTTATAATTGGGTTGTTTGTCCTTTTATTGTTGAGTTGAATGATTTCTTTGTATATATAGGAAATCAAACCTTAGTCCGATATATGATTTCCAAATATTTTCTCCGATTGAGTTGGCTGTCTCTTCACCTTTTTTTGACAAAGTCTTTTGAAGTGCAGAAGTATTTAATTTTGAGGAGTTCCCATTTATCTATTTTTTCTTTTGCTGCTTGTGCTTTGGGTCTAAAGTTTAGGAAGCTACCTCCTATTACTAGGTCTTGAAGATGTTTCCCTACATTTTCTTCTAGAAGCTTTGTGGTGCTTGTTCTCATATTTAGGTGTTTTATCCACTTTGAGTTAATTTTTGTGTAGGGTGTAAGATAGGGGTCCTCTTTCATTCTTTTGGCTATTGATATCCACTTCTACCATGCCCAATTATTGAAAAGACTATTTTGTCCCAGTTCAGAGGATTTTGGGGCCTTGTCAAAAATCAGTTGGCCATAGATTTGGTGGTCTATTTCAGTACTCTCCTTTCAATTCCATTAGTCAGTGCTTTTATCTTTGTGCCAATATCATGCTGTTTTGACCATTGTGGTTTTATAATAGGTTTTAAAGTCAGGGACTGTTAATCCTCCCACTGCGTTCTTCTTTTTTAGGATGCTTTTAGTTATTCGGGGTCTCTTTCCCTTCCAGATGAATTAGGTAATTAGCTTTTCCAAATTTTCAAAGTAGGTTGTTGGAATTTTGATTGGTACTGTGTTGAATCTGTAGATCAACTTGGGGAGAATTGGCATTTTAACTATATTTAGCCTTCCTATCCATGAGTAGAGAATGTCTTTCCACCTATTTAGATCTCCTTTGATTTCTTTTAGCAATGTTATGTAGTTTTCTGTATTCAAATCCTTTACATCCCTAGTTAAGTTCATTCCTAAGTACTTGATTCTTTTAGTTGCTATTTTGAATGGAATTTTTTCCTTAAATGACTCTTCAACTAGATCATTGCTTGTGCATAGAAATGTTACTGATTTTTGCACATTAATTTTATATCCCATCACCTTGCTGAATTTGTTTATTAGCTCAAGTAACTTTGCTGTAGATTTCTCAGGATCTTCCAAGTATAGCATTATATCATCTGCAAGTAATGAGAGTTTTACTTCTTCCTTTCCAATTTGGATGCCTTTTATTTCTTTGTCCTGCCTGATTGCTCTAGCTAGAACTTCTAGCACAATGTTGAGCAGTAGTGGTGACAGTGGCCATTCTTGTCTTATTCCTGATCTTAGGGGAAAGCTTTCAGTTTCTCTTCATTGAGTATGATGCTGTCTATCGGTTTTTCATATATTCCCTGTATCATATTGAGGTAATTACCTTTGATTCCTATCTTTTGGAGTGTTTTTATCAGAAAAGGATGCTAAATTTTGTCAAATGCTTTTTCAGCATCAATCGAGATGATCATGTGATTTTTCCCTTTCGATTTGTTAATGTGCTGTATTACATTAATTAATTTTCTTGTGTTGAACCATCCTTGCATTCCTGGTATAAACCCCACTTGATCATGGTGTATAATTCTTTTGATGTGCTGTTGGATTAGATTTGCTAATATTTTATTGAGAATTTCTTCATCTATGTTCATTAGGGCGATTAGCCTGTAGTTTTCCTTTCTTATAGCATCTTTACCTGGTTTTGGTATTAAAATGATATTAACTTCATAAAATTTGGTAGGTAGAATTCCTTTTTCCTCAATTTTTTGGAAAAGCTTGAGCAAGACTGTGTTAGTTCTTTATGGACTGTTTGATAAAATCCCCCTGTGAAACCATCTGGCCCTGGGCTTTTGTTTGCAGGAAGATTTTTGATGGCTGATTGAATCTCTTTACTTGTGATTGGTTTGGTGAGATCATCTATTTCTTCGTGAGTCAGTGTAGCTTGTTTGTGTGTTTCCAGGAATTTGTCCGTTTCATCTAAGTTAGTCTAATTTGTTGGTGTATAGCTGTTCATAGTATCCTCTTATGATTTCTTTTATTTCTTCAAGGTCCCTTCTTATTTCTGATTTTGTTTAGTTGCATCCTCTCCCTTTTTTTCTTTGTCAGTCTTGCTAGTGGCCATCAGTTTTATTGATTTTCTCAAAGAACCAACTTTTGGTTTTATTGATTCTTTCTATTGTTCTTTTGTTCTCCCATTCATTTATCTCTGCTTTAATCTTTGTTATTTCTCTTCTCCTATTTGCTTTGGGCTTAGCTTGCTGTTCTTTCTCGAGTTCCTGCAGGTGTGCTGTTAAGTCCTCGATTTTTGCTTTCCTTTTTTTTAATATAGGCATGTAGGGCAATAAGTTTCCCTCTTAGCACAGCCTTTGCTGCATCCTAGAAGTTCTGATAAGTTGTATTCTCATTTTCATATATCTCCAGATAGCTACTGATTTCTCTAGCAATTTCTTCTTTGACCCACTGGTTGTTTAAGAGTGTGTTATTTAATCTCCATATATTTGTGAATGTTCTTGTTCTTTGGTGGTTATTGAGATCCAGCTTCATCCCATTGTGATTAGAGAAAGTGCTTTGGATAATTTCATTGTTTTTAAATATAAAGACCTGTTTTGTACCCCAGCATATGATCTATCTTGAAGAATATTCTATGAGCATTAGAGAAGAATGTCTGTCTCATGTACTTTGGAGCTTCTTGATTGGGAGTATAAACATTTATGATTATTGTATCTTCTTGGTTAATTGACCCTTTAATTAGTATATAGTGTCCTTCTTTGTCTCTTATGATGTCTTTACATTTACATTTATATTTTGTCCGTTATTAATATAGCTTACTCCTGCTTTCTTTTGATTACAACTTGCATGGAAATCTTTTTCCATCCTTTCACTTTCAATCTATTTATATCCTTGTGTTTAAGATGAGTCTCTTGTAAGCAGCATATAGCTGATTATTTTTCTTATTCCGTTCTGCCAGTCTGCATCTTTTAATTGGTACGTTTAGTCCATTAACATTCAAAGTTAATACTGAAAAGGTGCTTCTTGAATCCACCATCTTATCTTTTTGATTGTATTTGTCAGATCTATATATTCTTTTCCTTCTTTTATCTTTGTATTCTTTAAATTACCCTTAGTGGCACTCTTCAATTCTGTGCCTTCCTCCACACCTCCCTCTCCTGTCTTTTAATATTTTTCTGCTGGCAGAACTCCTTTTAGTATTTCTTATAGGGCTGGTCTGTTGTTGACAGATTCTTTCAGGACTTCTTTGTCTGTGAAAATTTTAATCTCTCCCTCAGTTTTGAAGGACAGTTTGGCTGGGTACAGAATTCTTGGCTGGAAGTCTTTCTCTTTCAAGATCTTGGATATATCATATCACTGCCTTCTCACCTCCAAGGTGCTAGTTGAGTAGTCTGAACTCAATCTTATTTGATTTCCCTTGAATGTAGTAGATTGTTTTTCTCCTACTGATTTCAGGGTTTTCTGCTTCTCGTCAACATTTGACAGACTGATCAGTTTGTGCCTTGAGGAAGGCCTATTTGGATTTATTCTGTTTGGAGTTTGTTGGGCTTCTTTCACTTATGTGTTTATGTCTTTTATGAGGGTTGGGAAGTTTTCTCCCATTATATCTCAACTACTCTTCCTAGCCCTTTAGTCCTCTCTTCTCCTTCTGAGACACCAATGATTCTTATATTTGTGTGCTTTGTTTTGTTTATCATTTCCCTGAGATCCAATTCAGTTTCTTCCATCTTTTTTGCCATTTGCTGTTTTGAGTCTTCGTAGTTATTTATCCTATCCTCTATATCACTTATTCTTTCTTCTATCTCTTCAGATCTGGTGTTGTGTACCTCTAGTATGTTTTTTATTTGGTCAACAGAGTCTTTAATCTCTGTTGTATCTGCTGTTTTTCTATTCTTTCAAATTCCTCTTTATGCTCTTCTACTCTCTTCTTGATCTCCTTTATGTCACTTGCTATCCCGCTTACTGTATTAAGTATAGTTACGTGAACATCTTTGATTTGTTATTCTAATGTCTGTGTCTCCTCTGGTGTTTTAATTTAGTTATTAGAGAGGGCTATATCTGTCTGCATTGTGATATGCTTAGTGATCTTCTCCTGTCTTCATGGCGTGTAAATATCTTGATTGATTTACTTTGGGAGTTGATTTCTTTCAGTAGGCTAAGCTCTTGTCTTCATGGGATGGTTGTACAGCAGGGCAGTATACGAGGCAGAGCACTCAGTGCAGTGAATTGTTTCAGGGCAGATATAGGCTCAGGTTGAGGATGTTATGCTGATGCGTGTGAATGTCGACACCCAGCGGCCAGGGAGGATGTAGGTGTGTGGGTCCGCAGTCTGGGGGGGCATAACCCTGGTGTGTGCTGGTCTAAGGCACAGGGCCCTTTGTGTGCATGCATAGAGCTGTGGCAGCAGGTTGGCATTATGCGTTTGTACATTGGGGGCAAGTATGACCCGGTTGTGCAGCTCAGCACTTTCTCAGAGCTGGGAAGTGTGGCTGAGGGCTGTGTGCATGCATGGTTCTAGGACTGCTGTAAAGTGCAGTTCCCAGAGCTGAATAATGTGATTGGGGGCCTGTGCACATGTGTAGGTGTAGGAGTGCTGTTAACTGATGCGTAGAGTTTGGGGGGGCGGCGGTGGGTAGGATGAGGCTGTGTAACACTATGGGCACGGGGACAGGGGTAGCCTAGGTATGGAGGTTAGTGCCCGCCGCCTTTATGTACTGGCAGCAGCCTGCAGGGAACAGGATGGGGGAGGTAGTGCTCAGGTGGAGTGCAGGAGAGGTGGGTTTGGCTGCACTTGGGGTGGGGTTGTGGGGCAGGTATGTGCTCTGGGAGCTGGTGGGGTGTGAGCTCCTGAAGTGCAGGGAATGGCAGTGGTTTATGGGGTTTGGATGCATGGGGTGTGGGGTGAGTCGCCGGTCACAGGACTGTGCTGATGAGGGTAGCAAGCTCAAGGAACGTGGCCTGGCTTACTTCCTAGTCCCTGGCTCCTGCTTGTGCACTCCTGCCGGCTTTGCATCTCCATGTCAGGCTCCAGCCCTCTGCCTCTCAGTTCCTTGGCTTCTGCAACCAGGGCTGCCCCATGTGGTGCAGAAGGCTCTCTCAGGTCAGCTGCACTCCCAAATCGCCGCCTCAGTCACCCTCCTATCCCTTCTCTAACTTTTCCTTGGAGCAGGGCTAATCTCGAGCTACTCTATTTGGCCATCTTCCCGAAAGTCCTCCCTAGAGATTTCGTTTTTTAATGTTTTTATTGAGATGTCTTCACATCCTATACAGTCCACCCAAAGTGTACAATAAATGGCTCAGAATATCATCACATAGTTGTGCATTCATCACTGTGATCATTTTTAGAACATTTGCATCACTCCAGAAAAAAAAAACAAAAAGAAAAAAAGAAAAGCTTCATACATCCCATACTCCTTACTGCTCCCTCACTGACCACTAATATTGCAATCTACTCATTTTTTTTACTCCTTATCTGCCCCCCCCCATTATTTATTTATTTATTTACTCATCTGTCCATACCCGGGATAAAGGGAGTATCAGTCAGAAGGTTTTCACAATCACACAGTCACTCTGTAAAAAGCTATATAATTATTTAAACATCTTCAAGAATCCAGGTTACTGGAATACAGCTCAGCAGTTTTAGGTATATCCTTCTAGCTATTCTAATACATTAAAAATGAAAAAGGCATGTCTATATAATGTATAATAATAACCTCGAGAATAACCTCTCAACTCTATTTGAAATCTCTCAGCCACTGAAACTTTATTTTGCCTCATTTCTCTCTTCCTTCTTTGGTCAAGCAGGCTTTCTCAATCCCATGATGCTGGGTCCTAGCTCATTCCTGGAGTCTTTTACCACCTTGCAAGGGAGGTTTACACCTCTGGGAGTTATGTCCCATGTAGCAGGGGGAGGACAGTGGGTTCACCTGTTGCTTTGGCTTTGAGAGAGAGGCTATCTCTGAGCAACCAAAGAAGTTCTCTGAGGGGAGTGATTCTTAGGCATAATTATAAATAGGCTTAACTTCTCCTTTTTTGGAATAAGTTTCATAAGAGTGAGCTCCAAGAGTGGAAAAGTCCTTTGATTTGTACATTGAACTCTAAATATACATGTATTCTGCATTAGATTTTATACTTGTGTTTTATGCAATAAACACAAGTGATTTGGACACTAACTTTGACATTGTCAGATGGTTTTCCATCACTGTTTTATACTTAGGAACTGCATCTCATGGAGGTTAAGTGTTCTGTTGTTTTTTTTTTTTTTCTTTTTATATTTTGTTTTTATAATTTGGTTTGTAATTTTTTACTTCACTATTTGACATTAACAAAAATGTGCTCAATAAATAGTTACTGATTGCCTATTTTCAACTGTCTCTCTTCAGATGAAATTTGCTATTGGTGGGAATCCTCCTATATAGCTTTTAGTTTATCTTTGAGAAATCAATTGAGATAAAATTATGTCTTTGTATAGGTAAACACCTCCCTTTAATGAAAGTGAAAAAAATTGCCACGGTGATTTGGACACTAACTTTGACATTGTCAGATGGTTTTCCATCACTGTTTTATACTTAGGAACTGCATCTCACAGAGGTTAAGTGTGTCAGTTTCAGATCTTGTAACTCCTAGTCGACTGCAATTATTGCTCTCTGTTCATTTTCTTCACATTCTTATTATTTATCTCCTACCATTAGTATGTAAATACCCCCAGCAAGATCTGTGCTTATATTGTCCATCACTATATACCTTGTGACTACATACCCTATGACCCTATGACATCACTGTATAACCTATATCTGGCACTTTGTACTTAAAAAAATTTTTATTGCTCAAACTTCAAGATAATTTTATGATATAGAGATTTTTGCCCTTTCATTTTGCAGATTTGGGAACTAAGTCTAAATTATTTATCAAATATTTATTTACCACCTACTGTGTCCCAGTAATTAAATGATTTGCCCAATTTTCTTGCAAATCTTAATAGCATTATTTTAAAAGGGTAAAATGAAATGATGCTTGCATTTAAAGCCAGGTCCTCTGACTTCTACTCTAGTCCAGTCCTGTGAATACTATGGCATGTAATTTGATATTTTAAAAAAGATTAATTTAAAACATATATATAGTAAAGAGCATTTGATATAAAAATGCAAACATTAAAAATAAAGCTTAAGTCTCACTTTGTTATCACTCCCGTTTCCTGCCCTCTCTTTAAAGTCAATCACTACCATTTGGTATAAAGCCCTTTGCTCCACCTTTACATTGAGAATGTGTTTGCATGTGTTTTTTCTTTCCCTTTTTTTTTAATGTTATGATCATTCATTCTACATATATAATCAGTAATTCATAATATCATCGCATAGTTGGATATTCATCATCATGATCATTTCTTAGAACATTTGCATCCATTCAGAAAAAGAAATAAAAAGACAACAGAAAAAAATTCATACATGACATGCCCCCCACCCCCCTCACTGATCACTAACATTTCAGTCTAAATTTATTTTAACATTTGTTCCCCCTATTATTTATTTTTAATCTGTATGTTTTACTTGTCTGTTGAAAAGGTAGATAAAAGGAGCATCAGACACAAGGTTTTCATAATCACATAGTCACATTGCGAAAGCTATATCATTATACAATCATCTTCAAGAAACATGGCTATTGGAACACAACTGTACATTTTCAGGCAGTTCCCTCCAGCCTCTCCATTACATCTTGACTAACAAGGTGATATCTATTTAATGCATAAGAATAACTTCCAGGGTAACCTCTCGACTCTGTTTGGAAACTCTCAGCCATTGACACTTTATTTTGTCTCATTTTGCTCTTCCCCCTTTTGGTCGAGAAGGTTTTCTCAATCCCTTGATGCTGAGTCTGAGCTCATTCCAGGATTTCTGTCCCACGTTGCCAGGGAGGTCCACACCCCTGGCAGTCATGTCCCACGTAGACAGGGGGAAGGTGGTGAGTTTGCTTGTGTGTTAGCAGGATGTATGTGCTTTATAAATGTTATCATATTATATATTCAGCATCTTTGCTGTTTTCATTCAACAACACATTTTGGATATTTTTCTATTCCTAGCATCAATCTAACTCTTCCTCATCTTTTTGTTTAAACCTCTGTAAAGTAGATTTTACTCTTGATTCTACTATTAATGAATATTTAATTTTTTCTTTTTCTTTTTTTTAATATTATAGTGGCTGTTATAGAGAACTCATCATGTATGTCTTCCAGGGTACATTAGTAAATAGGGTAAATAATGAGAATTAGAATTTCTGTCCAAAGAGGTTGTTCCAATTTATGCTTCCATTTCCCTTTGCATTTAATGTTGTCAAACTTGAAAAGTTTTGCATATTTTGCAGCTAAGAAATGACTTCTCATTTTAGTTTTCATTATTCAGATTATTGGTGAGGTTGAACATTTAGTAATTTGACTTTTCTGGGAATTGCCTTTTTTTATCTTCAACCCATTTTTCTGTTTTTTTTTGTTTGTTTCTATTTTTCTTATTGATTTGTAGGAGTTCTTTATATTTTTTGAATAATATTTTTTGCTTGTTTATATTTTAACTTTATCTTTATTATGTAGTAGTGTTAAGTTTTAATGTTGTAAAAATTTGTCTTCTCCCTTTTTCTTTTTGTTATTTAAAAAGTGATTCCCAAAGATTATCAACTTGCCCTCCTATTTTTCTAATTCTTTATGACTTTTGTTTTCAGTGTTTATATCTTTAGTGCATTCTTACTTATTTTAGTAAGAAGCAAAACTTTTTTTTTTGAGTAAATGGATAGATAATTGTCAGGTTATCTGAATTGTATAATCTACTTTTCCTAGATTGTTTATTAGAAGCATATCCATCAGACTCAACACTGAGGGCAGGGTTTGCAATGAGAACTGTTGCCTGAAAATATTCTTTTATTCGGATTAATTATTTTAGTATCTATTATGTCAGGAGGCCAAGAATAAATAGTTTTTTCAGTAAGAGAAATATTTATAAAGCCATCTTAATTGAAAATACTATAGCTATAATTCTTCATGATGTAACTACTCTGTAATGGAAACATTCAGTAAGGAACATCACTCTTATATTTGTAAACAAGCTTATCCTTTTAAGGAAAATCTCCTTAGTTTACATTTTCTTTCCTACATAAAGGAAAATAGGGTTGCATGATTGTCAACCAAAACCTTTAAGTAACTAAGTAATTAAGTTTCCACTATGAGAATCTGCTGCCTACTTGATTTTTGAGGGTGGTAGAACTTAATAGGCTAGTGATTCTCAAACTTGGATTAGAAATCCTTTGGGGGGCTTGTTAAAATATGAATTGCTAGACCCTACCTCATGAGTTTTGATTCTGTAGGCCTAGGGTGAGGCCTGAGAATTTGCATTTGAGATTGATGCTATAGGCCCAGGCACTACCCTTTGAGAATCATGTGGTAGACTGAGTGGAGGAGATGCAGAGCTGATGGGAGGTGGAAGGTGGGAGGGGGGACGCCTGGAAGGCCTGGTGGATTAAGAACATTGCAACCTTTTGAATTTTTGTCCTCAATATGTTTTATCTTACCTTATTCTGGTTGCTAATTATGGATCTAACAAAGATTTAGCTTTGTATGTCATCTTGATCTTTCTCAATTTACCACAACTGTAATCAATTTCTTGATTTATAAAAATTCTTTTCATAGGTTTGTAAATGTCTTTCTCTGTAAAATCTCTGTCTCAATCTTACAGGATCATTTTTGGAATATGTACTTAGAAAATAGTAAATATTCAACAAGTGTAGGCTGCTATTATTATCATATATTATATTTAAGACCTTAGTCTCCAGTATACCTCACTAGTTCTGAACTGTCAATGCTGAAAGATATGTTTTGCAGAGCTACTTTTTCTGAGTGTCTTTGAGTTCTTTCCAAATGTAGTTCCAGGTGCAGATGATATCAACATGGTTATTTTGCTTTTGGAAAGAGTGAAGCATAGAGAGACTGATTTACCATCCAATTCTGCACTTTTGAAGATCAGCCCAACATTAATGTTACTTTAAAAAATTAGAACCACGTGGAAATTACTGAGAACTTTATCTCTGTTTTGCTTATTTCATGTAGGAATTCTTGGCATATATGCCACCAGAACTCTGTCCTTTTAATTCTCCTATGTTGAACTTTTGTAGTAAGTTTCTGGATAACTTAAAATTGCTGATAGTAAAAATGAGGACCTGTAAAGATGTAAAAAGACTGAGGGTACATGTTAAAGATTTTACAATATTGATGCTTTGGGTGATTTTAAGCACAGTGCGTCCTTTTGTATTGTTGACCGTGTTAGCATTCCTATTAATGATTTAAAGAGCTGGGTAATAAATTTTACTGTACTTTGTTTTTTCATTTTTGCTAACCTAGCATTTAAGATGCAAATTTTACTGTTGCCCTTTTTTTCCTTTATATAACTTATGTTTTGGATAGACATTTCAGAGCAGAGGCTCTGATGCCTGACACAGACAGATGTGAGGTACATTTCTGTATTTCTACAATATTCCCTTCTGTGAATCAGGAGAATCATTGTTGCCAGAGATACAGTGTATGGTTTTCTCATTTGTCTCTTAACTTCTATGTTTCTTTATTTTCTTTTTAGGTGATACAGTCAATATTGGAGATGTAGCCTACAAGTTGAAAACTCCTAAGAACCCGGAACTTGTACCACAGAACTATAGTAAGAAATATTCATTTGTTTATTTTAACTTTTCATTATGGGAATTTTCAAACATACATAAAACTAGAGTGGATAAGATGAGCCCTGATGTATTTAACATCCATCTTCAACATTTATCAATATTTAAGCCATTCTCATTTTATGTAACCCTATTTTTTATTAATTTATTAATTTTTTTAAAATACCAAAAACACCAAGCAAAAGCAAACATTCTTAACTTTTGATCATTCCGTTCTACATATATAATCAGTAATTCACAATATTATTACATAGTTGCATATTCATTGTCATGATCATTTCGTAGAACATTTGCATCTATTCAGAAAAAGAAATAAAAAGAAAACAGAAAAAAATTCATACATACTATACCCCTTACCCCTCCCTTTCATTGATCACTATCATTTCAATCTAAATTTATTTTAACATTTGTTCCCCCTATTATTTATTTTTATTCCATATGTTTTACTCGTCTGTTGATAAGGTAGATAAAAGGAGCATCAGACACAAGGTTTTCACAATTACACAGTCACATTGTGAAAGCTATATCATTATACAATCATCTTCAAGAAACATGGCTACTGGAACACAGCTCTACATTTTCAGGCAGTTCCCTCCAGCCTCTCTGCTACATCTTGACTAACGAGGTGATATCTGTTTAATGCATAAACTTCCAGGATAACCTCTTGACTCTGTTTGGAAACTCTCAGCCATTGACACTTTATCATGTCTCATTTCTCTCTTCCCCCTTCTGGTCAAGAAGGTTTTCTCAATCCCTTGATGCTGAGTCTGAGCTCATTCTAGGATTTCTGTCCCACGTTGCCAGGAAGGTCCACACCCCTGGGAGTCATGTCCTACGTAGACAGGGGGAGGGTGGTGAATTTGCTTGTTGTGTTGACTGGAGAGAGAGAGGCCACAGCTGAGCAACAAAAGAGGTTGTCTTGGGGGTGACTCTTAGGCCTAATTTTAAGTAAACTTGACCTATCCTTTGTGGGGTTAAGTTTCATATGAACAAACCCCAAGACTGGGGGCTTAGCCCACAGCCCTGGTGGTCTGCACTGCCTGTGAGAATACC
Source organism: Myrmecophaga tridactyla (assembly GCA_004026745.1). Taxonomy (NCBI): domain Eukaryota; kingdom Metazoa; phylum Chordata; class Mammalia; order Pilosa; family Myrmecophagidae; genus Myrmecophaga; species Myrmecophaga tridactyla. The sequence goes on from PVIY010025268.1 coordinate 34,283, forward strand.
AAGAACTCAACCTGAACATAACCCTATTTTTTGTTCTGTAGTATTTAAGACATATCCCAGACATCTTAACTCTTTATTTTTCTGACATATCACATTTTTTTAATTGAGATAAATTTATAAATGGTAAAATGTACAGATCTAAGTGTTCATTTTGATTAGTTTTGACATTGTTATAAACTCATCTGAGCACCACACAAAACAACATTACTTTCATCACGTCAGATTGTTTTCTTATACTCTTTCTCCTCTATCCTACCCTGGAAACCACTGTCCTTTCTTATACCATAACAGATTAGTTTTGCCTATTCTTCAACTTTTTTTATAAATGGAATCATATAGCATGTTTTATGTGTGTATATGTATGTATCTGGCTTTTTTCCATCAAATTAATTATTTTGAGATTCATATATGTTGCTGCATCTGTAAGTTTCTGTTTAATTTTGAATAGTATTCCACTGTATAAATATACTACAGCTTGTTTATCCATTCTCCTGTTGATAGGCTTTTGAATGGTTTCCAATTTTTTCCTGTTATAATAAAATGCTATGATTATTACTGTTCAAGTCTTGTGGTCATCAGTTTTCATTTCTTTTGAGCAAATAACTAGGAGTTGAATTGACAGGTCATTGGGTATTCAATTTTTATAAGAAACTGAAACAGTTCTCCAAGGTAGTTGTCTCATTTTACACTCTGGTCAACAGTGTTGTTCTGCATCCTTGCCAACACTGATATTTCTAGTCTTTTCATCAACCCCCAAAGAACCCCCATACTTATTACAGTCATTCCCCATTCCCTTGTTTTCTCAGGCACTAACAACCATTAATCTCGTTTTGATCTGAATAGAATTGCCTATTCTGGATTTTTTTTTTTTTACATACTATTGTGGCCTTTTGTGTTTGGCTTTTTAAACTTAGTATTATGTTTTAGAATTTCATCCACATGGTAGCATATATTAGTACTTCATTCCTTTTCATGGCTGAATAGTATTCCATTGTGTGGCTATGCCACTTGTGTTTAGCCATTCAATTGATGGACACTTGGATTGTTTCCACTTTTTGACCATTATGAATAATGTTGCTATAAACATTTATGTACTAGTTTTGTGTGGACGTGTTTTCAGTAATTTGGATATGTATCTGGGGTGGAATTATTGGGACATATGGTAACTATATTTAACATTTATAGCAATTGCTAAACTTTTCTAAAGGGTTTCCTACCAGCAATTTTTAGACTTCCAATTTCTCTATATCTTCTCCAATACTTGTTATTGTCTGTCTTTTTTATTATAGCCACCCTGTGGGTGTGAAGTAGTATCTCATCATTGTTTGATTTTCTTTTCCTTAATGACTCAGAGTCACTTCATTGCTCAAAATCATGTCACTTCTTTTCTCAAAATTCCTAAAATGACGTTCTACTATTTTAAGAACAAAGGTAAATTCTTAGTGTTTATGATCTAGCTTCAGTCTAGAGACTGTTTCCAGTTGTGGGAGCAATATAAAATATTTTTTTTGTTCACTCTTCTGATTCTTCCCCTGACTACATGCTCTTTGAAGGAGAACCTGTGTTTCATCTAATACAAAGATCCATTGATTCTACCGTTTTGTTTTAGTTTGTTAGGCTGCTGAAAACAGATACCATAAAATGGGTTAACTTTTAACAATGTGAATTTATTAGCTTAGAAGCGTGCAGTTTGGAGGCTGTGAAAATGTCCAAAATAAGGCATCATTAAGATGACATTTTCTTCCTGAATACTGCCTGTTGGTGATGTTGTACTCCTCTACCACATGTCAAGGTTTGTGCTGGTGTCTGCTGGTCTCTCCTTTCTTTTCTGGGTTTCATTGCTTTCAGCTTCTGTTCTCATGGCTTTTTCTGTCTGTATTCATCCTGTTATTAAAGTACTCCAGTAAAAAAATTAAGACCCACTCTGGGCCCTGCCTTAACTGAAGTAACCTCCTGAAAACCTACCCACAATAGATTTACACTGATAAGAATGGATTAGCCATACAGAACGTGATTTTCTGGGGTATATAAAGTTCGAAACTACCACATACCTAAATAGCTCTACATTCTGTCCTCTATACCCTGTCCCACTGTTTATTTTACTATGTTTTTTTTTTTTGAGTTATTTTCTTAATGGTTGCCCTGGAGATTACAATGAATATTTTAACTTAAAGCAATCTTGTTTGGATTAATATTAACTTAATTTCTATTGTGTATAAGACTTTGCTCAGATATAGCTTCTTTCTCTCCCACATCTTTTATGCTATTATTGTCATACAGATTATATCTTTACACTTTATTAGCCCATCAACAGTCTTATATTTTTTATGAAGTCTTTTGTTTATTTATTTATTTTTTAGTCTTTTAAAAATATAACAACAAACGCAAACATTCTGATTTATATATGTAGATCATTCCATTCTACATATATAATCAGTAATTCACAATATCATCACATAGTTGCATATTCATCGTCATGATCATTTCGTAGAACATTTGCATCTATTCAGAAAAAAAAATAAAAATAAAACAGAAAAAAATTCATACATACCATACCCCTTACCCCACCCTTTCATTGATCACTAGCATTTCAATCTAAATTTATTTTAATATTTGTTCCCCCCATTATTTATTTTTATTCCATATGTTTTACTCGTCTGTTGATAAGGTAGATAAAAGGAGCATCAGACACAAGGTTTTCACAATCACACAGTCACATTGTGAAAGCTATATCATTATACAATCATTTTCAAGAAACATGGCTACTGGAACACAGCTCTACATTTTCAGGCAGTTCCCTCCAGCCTCTCCATTACATCTTGACTAACAAGGTGATATCTGTTTAATGTGTAAGAATAACCTCAAGGATAACCTCTCGACTCTGTTTGGAATCTCTCAGCCACTGAAACTTTATTTTGTCTCATTTCTCTCTTCCCCCTTCTGGTCAAGAAGGTTTTCTCAATCCCTTGATGCTGGGTCTCAGCTCATTCTAGGATTTCTGTCCCACACTGCCAGCGACCTTTGGAGATGAAGAAGGAAAATGCTTCCCAGGGAGCTTCTTGAAACAGGAAACCAGGAGAAGGAGCTAGTAGATGACACCATGTTCACCATGTGCTTTTCCAGATGA
>PVIY010025269.1:0-36953 GCA_004026745.1 Myrmecophaga tridactyla
GCCATCTATGTATTTTCTTTGGAGAAATGTTCCTTCAAATCCTTTTAAGTTCTTGTTGATTGTAAGAGTTCTTTATGTATTCTAGATATATACCTTTATCAGATATATTATTTGCAAATAGTTTCTCCCATTCTGTAGGTTTTTTGCCTTTCTTGATGGTGTCATTTGAAGCATAAAAGTTTTTTATTTTGATGAAGTCCATTTAATCTATTTTTGTTCTTATTTTGGCCTTGCATGGTTTATGTTCCCAAATTGTGAGTTGTCCTTGTTGATTGGGGATGGAAACCTCCACTGGCCAGGAATACAAGTTGGATCTTGTGAGTGGTAATCTAACCAGAGGTAGCGGGACCAGCTAGGGACCATTTCCTGGTAGAAAGAGGGGTTCCAGATATGCACCAAACTTGAGGTGTCCACTTTGGGTATTCAAAGCCCAGGATACCAGTCAGGCAATGCCTTTTGGGTCACCTTGTAAGCCCAGAGAACAAGTCAGGCAATGCCTTTTGTCACCTTGTGATCAGAGGGCATGGTGCCAACACAGGAGTGGTGGGAAACAGGCTGGGACTGGACTTGGAAAGTCCTTGGAATGCCAGGCAGGACTTTAGACTTTATTCTGTGGGCCACAGCTGACAGGAGGCCTGACCTCATCAACAATAGGGTTGAGGAAGACTGTCTTGGCAGGATGACGAGAGTTTTGTACTGGGCATAAGGTTTACAGGATTCGGGAATGATTGAGGTAGACAATGAACCAAAGGTGAATCCAAGACTGTGCTCCTTGTTTTTAAATATTTTATATTTCACAGGCCTCCTGGGATCCTCTCTCCCTCTCCTTCTTGCCAGGATGATTTATTAGAGTCTGGTTGGAGTTGGATTATGGGATCCTACCCCCTTCAATAGCTGGGGTCATGTTCAGACTTAGGACATGGAGTCATGTTGTGCTTTCCTGTCTCGATATTTTATGATCTCTTTCGCTAAAGCTTGGGAAACACTATGAAAATGACAGGGCCACTTGCTCCCAGTGTTCATGCCAGTCCTGTTTCTGGATTGGTGGCATCCCCTCCATCGTCCCCTTCTCCTTCTGAGCCCTCTGATTTAATGGCTCTTCAGGCAGATGTCTTAGAAGAAGTAGATCTCTCATTGCTCCTGTGTTTTGTCTCTTCTTTACCACTATGAAGTGAATCAGGAGGTACTTGAGTTTACTGATCATTAATTTATAGAACTTCCCCAGTGTCCCATTAGTGAGGCATGACTACTGCTAGACTTTCGTACTTTCTTACCTGTCTGTCTGTTGGACTATATGTGTCTTTCTGGCTATCTGTCTCTCTCCATTCATCCATCCATCCATCCATCCATCCATCCATCCATCCATCCATCCATCCATCCATCCATCCATCCATCCATCCATCTTTAGCTCTCTATTTATAGGCACGCACAAAAACATACACACACAGATGTATCAGGGAAACCATGAGACTTTTTGACATAGGTAAAATCATTTAATCCTCAAAACATCCCTATAAAGTAGATATTATCTCCTATTAAAGTTGAAGGCACTGAGTTTCAGAGTGGTTAAATAATCTGTCAGAAAACACCTCGTTAGCCAGTGCAGGTGGCAGATGGAAGCCCAGACTCGCTTGATGTAGAAATTGTATGCATCAGAGCACATACGATGTGGCGCCTTTGTCTACAACAGCACAAAATTGGAAACTTTGTAAATGAAAATCAATTTGAGATTGGAGAAATCATTTAAGGTTTATCCACAAAGTGGAATCCAATGCACATATTCAAAAGAATGAGTTAGACTTGTATACCCAAGAGGTAGAAACATGCCCATGATCTATTATTTCATGAAGAAAACTGCAAATTAGGTAGTAGTATGTGTAATATGACTCTATTTATTTATATCCTAATATATCCCGAGAAAAAGTCTGGAAGGATGAGCTAAGGTATACGGGTACCTGCAGAGACTGAGAATTGAGATTGGAGGATAGAAAGGAGTTTTCAAGTCAAGCTTGCCTGAATTTTTACAAATATTGTTATTCTAATTATTACTGCTATGAAATTTTAAAAGCCTGTCTCTGAGTACCCCATGCTGATGCCTCCTACCTGCCTGGGGGAGACTCTCTGCTGTCTCCATGTGAAAGTTCTTCCTTTGTCCTCTTCTTCCTACCTACATCTGACCATCTTGTCCAGATGGTTTCACTCTGCTCCAGTTCGTGTGTTTGTATGTGGGGTTAAAGCTTCTCCCCGTAAACATTTTTCCTGATTATAGAAGTAAACCTTAGGGCAGACCACAGTGGCTCAGCAGGTAGAGTTCTCGCCTGCCATGCCGGAGACCCAGGTTTGATTCCTGGTGCCTGCCCATGCAAAAAAAAAAAGAAAAGAAAAGAAAAGTAAGCTTTAATAATCAAAGAAATGTAAATGAAGACAACAATGAAATATGTTTCTTTTCTGAATACCTTTCTGTCAAGATCTCTCGGTGGGAGGTTTTATATATATATATTAATTAATTTTTTTTTCTGAAAGATGACATTTATAAATGGCCATGATAAGTAAAACAACATAAAAACGCAGCCTGGATGTTTTCCTGGCACAGTTCTATGTGGGCTATGGGTATTTATTTCAAACCCACAAATTTGCAAGTGAAAACCATGTAACTGTCGATTTCTAGAGCTGAATATTTTTACCTGGCGCCCCCCATTCTGCCTGGTGGCAGAGAATACAGACATAGTCCTGTCAATGCCCTGTCTCCCTTTTCCTGGAGGACCCCCCCGCCCCGAGATTTGGTGCTGGAAGCACTGAGCATGGGCTAGTGACACGAGCACCATGGTAAATTGGCATCACCATTCGTCTGCCTTCTTCTGAGCTGTCATCCCTCCTGCTCTATTTGCTGAGAGTCAACATTTCCATGTCTTTTGTCATTGGCACTTGTGACTGTGTCCTTCTCATGCTCACCTACCATTGTCCTTGTGCATGACCTTCAAGTCACGGGGCAGCTCCGGGACCCCTTTGCAGGGAGTGTGGGGCTCTGTGGGGCACCTCCTGCCTTTCTTCCTAGATGCCTTAGGAGTGCCAGGCTGGGGAAGGAAAACTAATTCCACTGGGCTTGCTGGCTCCATAAGCTTGAAGCCAAAGACCCCTCTACACTAGAGCCCCCTAACCAGGGTTTTCTCAGTGCCTTCTCCCTGGGTTAGCCTTGGACTGGAGCTGGGGAGGACCACCCGCCTCTCAGAGGCCCCCATGCTGCTTAAGTCTCTCACGCTCTCTCTTCTCAACTTAGCAAGGTATTTTTATCTCCTTGTGGCTTAGAAAGTATTTTTCCAAATGCTTATTTAGAGCAGTGATCTCTAAAGTGGTTGCACAATTGACCTCCTGGGGTGTGAGGGAAGAAAATATTAAAACTTCTATTTCTTTTTTTGTTGTTGTTGTTATGAAAAAGCAAAGGCACTCTGGAATGTAAAATGGTGGTGCAGCCACTGTGTGGAAAACAGTTTGACAGTTCCTCAAAAAGTTAAACTTAGACCTACCATAATGACCCGGCAACCTCGCTTCTAGCTATATGCACTAAAGAACTGGAAGCAGGGACTGGGACAGATATGTATATCCCGTTGTTTATAGCAGCATTATTCCAATAGCCAGAAGGTGGACGCACCCCCAGTGTCCATAAGCAGATGACCGGATGAACAAAGCGTGGTCCCTCCATACATTGGAATAGCACTTAGCCTTAAAAAGGAATGAAGTCCTGATCCATGCAACTACATGGATGAACCTCGAAGATAACCATGTTGAGTGAAATAAGTCACACAAAAGGACAGACATTGTTTAATACCACGACTATGAAATAGCTACAACCTGCAAATTCATAGATAGAAAGTAGAGCACAGGTTTCCAGGGATGGGAGGGGAATGGACAGGGAATGCATAATGGGGATGTTCTGGTGATGGATGGCGGTGAGGCAGGGCAGCCCTCTGAGTATGATCCACATCACTGAATGGTGTGCTTGGGAGTGGTTGTGATGGGAAAGTTTATGATGCATGTGTGTTTCCACAATTTAACAAACAAGTGGCCAAAGAGAGAATGACAATTAAATGCAATACATGGCCCTCAACAGGATCTATTAATGAAGGAGAAAAGTGTCAAAAGGACATCATTGGAACATATGAAAAAATTGAAATATAGACCATCTCCTTTATAGCAATGTTAAATTTCTTGAACTTGATGGTTCTACGCAAGGGAGTTATATAAGTGACTTTCCTTGTTCTTGGGAAATAGACATGGGAGTATTAAATACTCAAGAAGCATGATGTATGCAGTGACTCTCATGTGTTTAGTAGATAGATAACTAGGTAGATAATAGATAGATAGAATGACATGGCAAATGTGGCAAACTATTAAAAGCTGGTGGATCTGGGTATCTGGGGTGTGCTCTTTTGGAGTTCTTTGTATGGTTTTTAATTATTTTTGCAACTGTCCGGCAAGTGTGAAATTATTTTATCGTAAAAAATTTTTAAAAATACCACAGTGGCAAGCCAGTCTTTTCCCCCTCAGCTGGGGTGAATGAGAATCAGAGGGCTTATATAGGGGTTTGTCCATGGTCGCCCCTGTGGCAGTAGGGACTGGGGCCTAGAAGTCATGGGGACTAGTTCTGGCCCTGCCACCTGGGGGCCTTGGGGTGTCTTCACCCTTTGGAGCCTTGGTTCCTTGCCTTGTCCAATGGGCTCATGACTCTTAGAGTTGGCCTTGCCAAGCTGTGGTCTGGTCCATGAAAGAATGTTTGGAGAAGGTGGTGCCTGGAGACGTGGGCAGTTGGGATGGAGGGTGGTTTGACTTAGGAGGGCTGAGCTCTCCTAGGCTCTGTGGAGATGGTCAGCTTGGGGCTCTGATTCCTGAAGAAAGGCAGCTGGAGATGGTGCCTATCAGGAACCATCAGGTTGGGGAGCAGGTGGCAGCACGTTCCCCAAAGCCCTGCTCCCGAGACCAGTGTGAATCCGAGGGGAAAGGTCCAGACAAACGGATCTACTCATAGCTGATTGCCTGGCTCTTAGCACTGATCAGTGGCAGCATCTGCTCTGGTCCCTGGGGCTAGTCTCGGCCAAGCCACCTGTGCATAGAGGGGCTTTCAGAGCTGCCGGGTCCTCTGGGCCTGCCTCCAGCTTCCCGTAAGCAGCCTCAGCAGGTGCACAGTCCAAGGGGAGCAGTGCAACCAAGATGGGGTCACAGCCTTCCATGTCCAGATGCAGGCCTCTAGCCCATTCCCCATCAAGAAGTCCCTGCTGATGTTCACCCAGAATGCAGCAAACTCGTGAAGGGAGTGAGTCAGAATCTCCTCGAGAAGCAGTCCCCTGTCCTCAGATACTGAAACTTTTATGCTCAGCCTTTTTAGTGGGAGAGGTTTGCAGTGGTGGCCTGCCTCTCAGGGTTCTGCAGCACATGCAGATAGCGCGCCATGAGAGACCGTCTATAGGAACAAGAGCTTTAAACGGTGGAATCTGTGCAATACCTTGGAATGCAAGGGATCTTGAAAATCTTTTGCATAACCCCGAGCTTCACTGCTGGGCATGTGGCAAAGTGCTTAAAAGCCTCCTGGAGTGGTGCAAGGGTAGCTCGGTGGCAGAATCCTCCCCTGCCATATAGGAGACCCGGGTTCGATTCCCGGTCCGTGCACTTCCGAAAAAACAAACAAAAGCCAACAAGTAAACCAAACAAACAAAAAAATTCACAAAATGGTACTGCAATAACGGGATACTCACATGAAAAAATAATGAAATGTGACCCCGCCATATAGCATACAAAAAAAAAAAAAAGAAGACTCCTGAACTCGATATGAAGAGATTTTTTTCTTCTTCTAAAAGACATTTCAAGTTTGTTGACCTTTCCTGTGATGACAGGCCACTAGCTATTGAATGCTCCCTGGCAGATATTTTTTGGAAATTAAACATATTTAATCTGCCCCTTTGATGTAAGAGGCTGTTTTAACAGTGAATGAGAAAGTCATCCGCTTTTTGAAAGAAACTCTTGCTTTTGAGAGAGCATTTTGAAAATGGATGTTTGAAAGTATTCCTATTATTATTTTATTGTTGCTGCTGAAAATGACATATGTCAACCAGAAATAATCATAATAAAACCCTCTTAATGTATGCACACTCAAGAAAAAACCTGGTAAATAATTTTGTAATCCACATAAAATTCTTCCAGAGTGAAGAATTTCAGGGTGCTTTGAAATGACTTCCTTAAAACACAAAATTTCAGTGTGTTCGGAATTCTTTGCAGGAAGAAATGATTAACATCTGTGAAGATGGAAATAGATCAGCCAAATGTTTAACAAAACTTTTGGTGGCTGAGATTTTTAGAAAGTAATGTCACCAGTGGCGAACTTCTGCAATTTGGACATCAGAAATTTTGAGAGTTTCCGCTAAACCATTAAAATCAAATAGGGAAATAAACTGAACTGGGTCCAGACCTCTTTGAATTACTTGCTTACAAAGGGTTAAACAAAGTTGTTTTTGTTTTAATCAAGTGTTTTCAATCACATGGCTGTAAGTAAAACTTGCTTATGCCTGCCAATGCATGGTTTTGGTAACAGCCACAAGATTTTATACCATCAATTAATAAAATGCAATAACTTAAAATAGTTTATTTCCCCTCTGGCTCTCTTTTTAACATTCATATTTTATATGCATTTTATAATCCATAGAAATTCATGTGCACAATTTTTAAAATTCTAAGTATACATATAATGGCGCCCTTGCTTCAAAGATTTTACTGCTAGGTGTATACTTCAGGATTTTTAGTGATGTCCTAGTTTGCTAGCTGCCGGAATGCAATATTCCAGAAACGGAATGGCTTTTAAAAGGGGAATTTCATGAGTTGCTAGTTTAAAGTTCTAAGGCCAAGAAATTGTCCCAATTGAAACAAGTCTATAGAAATGTCCAATCAAAGGCATCCAGAGGAAGATACTTTGGCTCAAGAAGGCCAGTGAAGTTCAGGGTTTCTGTCTCAAGTGAGAAGGCATATGGCGAACACGGTCAGAGTTTCTCTCTCATCTGGAAAGGCAAGTGGCGAACATGGCATCATCAGCTAGCTTTCTCTCCTGGCTTCCTGTTTCATGAAGCTTCCCGGGAGGCATTTTCCTTCTTTATCTCTAAAGGTTGCTGGCTGGTGGACTCTACTTCTCGTGGCTATGTCATTCTGCTCTTCTCTCTCTGAATCTCTCTTTCTCCAAAATGTTTCCTCTTTTATAGGATTCCGGTAAAGTAATCAAGACCCACCCAAATGGGTGGAGACACGCCTCCACCTAATCCAGCATAACAACTGCTCTTGATCAAATCACATTTCCAGGGAGATGATCTAATTACAGTTTTGAATATATACTATTGAATAGGGATTAGAAGAAATGGCTGCCTTTACAAAATGGGATTAGGATTAAACATGGCTTTTCTAGGGTACATACATCTTTTCAGACCAGCACACTAGGAGAGGTTTAGACTAGGACCTCAGCTTTGGAAACTCAGAAGCCATGAATTAACCTGTTTCTCTCATCTGCTGTGGCAGCCATTACTTTCATGTCCTTAGGAGGGTCAGTGGAAAAAAAAGAATTATACTGAAATGAAAACACATCCATATCCTGCTAAAAATATATGTACATGCATCATTTAAAAAAGTATTTTGGAAAAATGGATTCATACTATATTGATTACATTGTAACTTGCTTTAAGAAATTCCAACAGTAAATCATATTCATCCTTCCATATTAGTAGATACAGCTCTAATTTATCCCTTTAATATTTTTAGCCCTTTGTATATAAGCATTTTCCTAACAATTCCCTACTGAATGATATATATTTTCCCCAGGGCTTCTTTCCTTTTCTTCTTTCTTGCCTTCTGTCTTCCTTACCTCCCTCTTTCCCTTCTTTTTTCTCCCCTTAATACAGATAATGGTGCAATAAATATCCTTATGCATTTTTATTTCTGTAAGATAAATTCCCCATAGTAGAGTTGTAGAAGCAAAGAGTATATTTATTTTAATAGGTGTTGTTATGTTACTTCTCCAAGAAGTTTGCAGCAATTTGCACTCCTGTCAGCAATGAATGAGAATATCTATTTCTTCCTATCTTTGCTTGAACTGAAGTTCTCACTCTTGTTCATTTTTGACAACTTGATGGGTAAAAAATGATGTTCTGTTTACATTTGCTGCCTGTGAGTTTGGGCATATTTTAATTTGTTCCTTAGCTGTATCAGTTAGCTTTTGCTGCATAACAAGTTACCCCCAAACTTAGTGGTCTAAAACAACGACCATTTATTTAGCTCACGATCTTATGGGTTGACGTGGGCTCAGCCTCTCAGGGGTCTGCTGTCAGCTACTGGTCCATTAAGTGGTTCTGGTGGTTGTGGGGGGCTATTGCCAGGGTGAAGGAGGTGAATGGGGATGTGGGTAGAGTGGGTGGGGATGCTTCCATTCACTAGCCTGGGCCTGTGCACAGGGGAGCTATGGCAGGGCTCCTATAAGGAGCCAGAGAGTGCCAGCCCCAAAGCCAAGGTCTTTGCAAGTTTCTGCTTACACTGTATTTGTTAGTTTCCCCACGGATGGAAGCAAGCCGCACAGTCAGTCCAGACTTGAGGGGTGGAGAAATAGATTCCACCTTCTGAAGGAAGGGCGGTGGGTGGTGGGAGTGGTAAATTGTATGGCTGTTTTTGTTTTTTTTAATCCCTCAGCTTTAAAAATTTCTTTTCTGCTTTGCTTTTTGTATCCTTTGTCTGTTTTTTTACCCCTCATCAATTCTAAAGGAGCTCTTTTACTTAGTGATATTAACTAGTTGCTTATCACATACATTGCACATATTTTCTCTAATCTTTCATTTATCTTTTGTCTTTGTCGTATCTTTTAATGTATTGAAAATGGTCTGGCTTAAGAAGCTCTTCTTTATTCCAAGGTGATGTAAAGCTCATGTTTTTTTATATTTTTCCCGCATATGTGAACTATTTTACTGTTTCTATTTAGAACTTTAATCTATCTGGCATTTAGTTTTTTTTATATAGATCATATATATTTATTTATTCCAGCCTTGCTTATTAAATACATTTGTTAAATGAAGCATCCTTTCTCCATGGGATTAAAAAGCTATTTTTGCTATATATCAAGTTCCTACATGTATTTTGTTGGTGGGAGGGGGGGGTGCTATTTGGCAATATCCTTTGATACAGCAATTTCACCTCCAGGATTTGATACTGCAGCAATAGTTGAGTGAGCAAGAAATATTGACAAGAATGTTCATGACTGCATTATAAAAGTGAAGAATTGAAAACAATCTCCATTTTTGAAATAGAGGATTAGATAATCAAATAGAATAATAGAATACCATTTGACTTTCATAAGGAATGTATTTGCCCAATAGCTCCAAGACATAGTTTTGAGTCAACAAAAGGCCATGGTAGAAAATATGTGTGGTATGAGCTCACTGTTACATGGTTCATCAACTGTGAATCTATATTTCACACCCTAAATACACATAGACAGTAAATTAATAGTCTTGAATTTTTTTTTGCATGGGCAGGCACCGGGAACTGAACCCGGGTCTCCGGCATGGCAGGCGAGAATTCTGCCTGCTGAGCCACCATGGCCCACCCTAGTTTTGAATATTAACAGATATTTTTCTGATCTTTCGATGCCTAACTACCCCCTAACCTAACTTACATCATATCTTGCTCCTGCTGTAAGGAAAAAAGGAAAGGATCTATAGTTTACAACATGAGACTGTAGAACCAGAGTCAGTTCCCAGCTTTGGAATTTCAAAATAGACTTTTATAAGCTATGATAGAGATGCTGGTTTGAGGTGAAGGCTTTCTTAGTCTCCAAGGATGAGTCCTGAGAGCAGCTGGCTCAAGTTTATGCCATCAGCTCCAGCCCCAGAAAAACAGAACCTAGCCAGAGGAGCTCAAGACAGCACCATTGAGGGAAGGGAAAGGATCTGAGAGGAGGGGGTCCTCAGAGGGCAGGGTGAGCATCTTAGAAGGGCTCTGCATCTTGGAACCCCTCTCAGAGAGTGGGGAAAGGAAATCTGAGTTATAGGCCCCAGGAAGTTGGAGAAGCGAGAGGCCAGGAGACCCCACACGAATGCTTTGGAGGTGGAGACCCTCACGTGTGTCCCCTGAGACTGCTGGGGACAGCATCAGAAGAGTAGAAATTGTGGGGCAATAGGGGGCAAGTCTAGGCAGAGAGAGCCTGAGACGACCCCTCCCAGGGAAGCTTGGGAGAGCATCCAGACATTTTCTGCATGCCCCCTTTAAATGGGCTTTGAGAAATCAGGGGGCCCAAGGCTGTTGAACCTGAAGAGATTCCACTGTCCAAAGGCATGCTCCAGAGTGATCAGCATGGACTGATAAATAAATTTAGGAACTTTGGATGCCTGGGAGTCTGTCACCTGGGAAGGGTCCTGCAGACCAAGGGAAGGGGAAAAGTATACTTCAACCCAAACTCTCATAGACTATAAGTGAGGGCCAGATGGCCCCACTTACCCCTCCCACCCCAGTACCACAAAAGCCCTTCTAGAATGGAGCTGCAATTCCAGCTCCAAAAGAAAGAGTGGAAGAAATTAACTCCACCAAGGAAACCCTTATTTCACTGAGAAAATTCTTACTTGCCTTGAGTTTACTCTCAATAGCTTAAAATTAAATTAGATGGAATGGAGACTCCAGATAGAAATGTAATTCAATTACAGAAAACTAAAGGTGCCCTATATTGCACACCTGAATCTGTGGGCATAAAATTAATGTGCTCTACCTGTATATGTAGATATGCATAGAAAAACATCTGGAAGGATTCACAACAAGCTGTTCCCAGAGGTAACAAAGTTTAATTTCCTATACTGAACATGGATCACTTTTTTTTTTTTAATTTGCATATGGGCAGGAGGCACCAGGGATCGAACTCCAGACCTCCAGCACGGCAGGTCGGAGCGCTGCCTGCTGAGCCACGGCAGCCGCCCACATGGATCACTTTTGAAATAAAAATGCAAATGTAGTAAAATATTTCAAAGCATGTCATGCTCACTGTAGAAAATTTGGAAAATATAAAAAGTCCATTTAAAAATTAAAGAAAAAGCCATTGTTAATATTTTTACTTTTTTCATTTATGTAGATATCCATATATATTCAAATAATTTTTCTATATATTCAGATTATATCTCTTGTTTTTGCATCTGGTTTTGTCATCACTTTTTCTTTTTAATGCTGTCAGCATTTTTCTCATGCTTTGAAAACATACTTTAAAAGGTGCGTGCCCTGTGAGGTATACGCTATCATTTCAAAATGCAGATTAGAAAATTGAGAGTCGGAAAGGTTAAGTAATTTGCCCAAGAACACCAGATTGGCTAGCATAGAGTACAGCTGGGATTTGAAAGCATGTTTTTCTGATTGTTAAGGTCAGAAAAATACATGTCATCGGTTGATGGAAAGTATCTAGCATGTGGTGGGCCCTCAATAAATATAATTCTTTTCTACTGCTGAGACCTTGCCCTGCAAGCGTTCCTGCCTTGGTCTGTCTTGGTTTATAACAGCCCTTCTGGGGAAGCTCTACTTCCAAAGCTCTTCCCTTCCACATCCTGAGCCTCTGCCCGAGTCTCCAGCCCTTCCCCAGCCGGGCTCTGGCTCCATCTTTTTACTTTTCCACTTATTATCCAGAGTATAACACTACCCTCTGTAGGGGACAAGATTTAAACCATTCAGGCCGCCAGAGTTCTCCCAGCGCCCCTTTAAATTTAGACCAATCAATCCAATGAGTTATTGTGGAAGCAGTAACTGGGTTTCAGCTGAGAGAAGTCTAGGGTCTATAAAATTCAGATAAATCATTCCAGCAATATATACGTAGCTGTAAGTTACCCAGACAGCAATGAAATGAATGCTTCTCCAGTCTTTTATTCAGAAGCCACTTCGGGTGTGTTTCCCAGAATCTGCATTCATTGATCATCCCAACAGCTTTGGGCAAGACTACAGAGGGCATGGTGCCAGGAGCTCTTGGGTTTGGGTTACCAAATCACTCTTATGGGCTTGGTTTCCTAAGTAGAGAACTGAAGCTTAAAAGGCTGGTCCTCTTGAAGAGACACTGGACCTGGGGGTAGCAAACTCAAGTGCCTTCATGGCACAGCAGATCATGTAAGGAAGGGGAAAGGGCTGAGTAAAGATAATAGAGAATGGTAGGAACTGGGCCCCGAAAAGGACACGACCCTTTTCAAGGCATTCAAGTTCAATTAAGAAATTAATATGGGAGTCAAATTCCTCTGCCAGGTTGCTACTCCATCCCAGAGGGTGGTGCGGGAGACAAAGTAATGGCCCCATAGAAGCCCCCATCTGAGTTTTCAGAATCTGTGCACATTTCAGTTTATGTGACAAAGAGGAATTAAAGTTGTGGTTGAAACTAAGGCTGCTCATCAGTTTACCGTAAAATAAGGAGATTATCCTGGATTATTTGGCTGGGTCCGGTGCACTCACAGAATCCTTAGAAGTGGAAGAGAGAGGCAGAAAAGAAGACTCAGTGGCTGATGTGACTACTGAAAAAAGGCACAGAGAGATACAATGTAGCTGGCTTTGAAGATGGAGGGAATTTGATGAGGCCCCATTTATGTATTTTTTTTGTTGTTGTTGCTTGTGCTTTGGGTGTACAGTCTTAAGAAACCATCACCTAACACAAGGTCCTGGTGATGCGTCCCCACATTTTCTTCAAGGAGTTAGGTAGTTCTGGCTCTTATAATTAGGTGTTGGACCCATTTTGAGTTGACTTTTGTATAAGGTGTGAGGTAGGGGTTCTCCTTTCATTTTTGTAAATGGAGATCCAGTTCTCCCAGCAGCTTCTAGAAATTGGAAATGGATCCTATCCCAGAGCTTCCAGAAAGGACTGCAGCTCTGCCAACACCTTTATTTTAGCCCAGTGAGGCCCACATCCAATTTCTAACTTATGTAACTGTAAGATAATACATTAGTGTTGTTTAAACTGCTCACCTTGTGGTAACTTGTTATAGAAGCAATAGAGAACGTATACCCATAGTGTCTTTTCTATAAACCAATAGGAAGAAAATCTCAGCCCATGTCAGGGACTCAACAAAACCTACTTTATCTGCATAATATAGAGGGAGAGGATGATGGAAGGCAGACCCAGCCTAGATTTTGAATTGACTCAGCTGAATCATGGGTCACGATACACTCATGTCAAGCACAGGGCTGAAGCCACACAGAAAGTAAGAAAAGTTGAGCTGAGAGAAGGTAAGAAAAGTTGAGCTGAGAGGAGTGGGACTAGAGCCTCACCACAAATGCTTTGCTGGATACAAAGATAAACAATCCTTTTTTTTTTTTTGGTTATACAGGTCAGTATTGTAAAGATCAATATTAGTTTCCTGGTGCCTAAAGAGAACATTCTATTTTTTGTCCCTATGGCAAATGACATCTAACATCTGTGCTTTTTTTTAATTTTAAAATTTTGGGTAGCATTTACAACTCTTTTCCTTCTCATCAGATTGGGTGGTCTTCGTTCTTTGTTGCTCTCAGTTTGTCTCTATCTTTATAATTGTCAATCCTCTCTAAATGTATGGATGTTTGCTTGGGCTCCACTAGGTATATGAGATCAGAAATGCTGAGGGTAGGACCTGGACACAGATATTTTTAAAACCTTCTCAGGTGAATCAGATGTGCAGGGTAGAGACCCACTGGTCTAAAATGAGAGAGAATAGACTGAATGAGTACTTGAGAGTTTCTCCTGAGAGTTAAATACACCAGGGAATGGGCTTGGTGGCATTCTTTTAAAAAAAATTTTTAATGAAATCAGTCATCATACAACATGAACATCTTAACATATGAACATTCCATACTTGGTGCGCAATCAGTGGCTCCCAATATCATCACATAGTTGCATTTTCATCACCATGATCATTTCTCATCACTCCAGAAAAAAAAAATAAAAGGAAAAAAGAACAAACTCATACATACTGTACCCCTTACCCATCACTCTCATTGACCACTAGTATTTCTCTCTACCCAATTTATTTTAACATTTGTTCCCCTATTAGTTTATTTATTTTTAATCCATTTTTTTTACTCATCTGTCCATATCATAGATAAAAGGGGCATCAGAACAAGGTTTTCACAATCACAATCACTTGCGAAAGCTATATCATTATGCAATCATCTTAAAGAAACCTGGCTACTGGAACACAGCTCTGCAGTTTCAGGCACTTCTCTCTAGCCTCTCTAATGCACCTTAAACTAAAAAGGGGTTATCTTTATAATGTGTAAGAATAACCTCTAGGATAACCTCTCAACTTTATTTGAAATCTCTCAGCCACTGACTCTTTATTTTGTCTCATTTCTCTCTCCCCCCTTTCAGTTGAGATTTTCTCAATCCCTTGATGCTGAGTCCCAGCTTATTGTAGGAATTCTGTCCCATGTTGCCAGGGATGTTGGCTGAGAGAGAGGCCACATCTGAGCAACAAAAGAGGTTGTCTGGAGGTGACTCTCAAGCCTAAATTTAAGTAGGCTTAGCCTATCCTTTGCAGGGATATGTTTCATATGAAAAAGCCCCAAGACTGAGGGTTTACTTGGTGGCATCTTTTGAAAGTTGCTCTCTAGATCTGACCTGGGATAACATCAGTGAAGTTGGGGAATGGCCGTATCATGGCAATCAAAGTATTGTTTGCATTTATCAAATTAAACTCTTTTGCTTGGAAAAAATGAATGTGCGTTAAAATTTAATAACTTTTTAAACTAATCTTTAAACAGTGAAAAAGGCGATTTTAATAGTGCCATTTAAAACTCACTGTCTTTTCACCAAATTATTTTTTAAATTGAGCACTAAAATCACACAATAAAAATATTGCAAGTCAGGTTTTTCTTTCAGGCTGGAGTCCTTAGCATAAATTTGATCCTTAGCATAAATTTGGAAACAGGGAATGATCCATTTTCAATTCAAATAATTTCAATTGCTTTTAATTCTGTGCAGTTCACTTCCATTTAACAGGCCTCTGTGGTGCCTACTCAGTGCCCAGCACAGTCCTAGAATTTAGGAGGTGGATGGATAAGGGACAGTCCCTTGAGAAGTGGATGCATATAACACAAGAAACATAGATGAATGCTTTATCTTTTATGTTCCAATCCCCTTCTTTGGTCTGTCCATCAATCCATCCCTCCATTCCCAGGCCAGGGGGCATGTTAAGTAGGCAGAAGATGGCTGGGTGCAAAACACTAGAAGGTTGACATGCTCTTCCTATGGAGACTGTAGGAAACTCCTTTAGCTGTAGTCAATGGGAGAATATGGCAGAAATTAGATAAAGTCTTGGGTTACCAGTTTAGCCAGGCAGGACCTCCAGGCCCTCACCCATCCAAGAAACCAACCACCAACCCCACCAGTGAGACGAGCACGTGTGGTGAAGCACCAGACTAGATGCAGCCAGCTTCATCAAGGACAGCGCTCAGCTCTGAGTCCCCACCACGCCACCACTATGTCATAAAACCCCCGCTGTGCACTGAGATACCACTATGAGAAGGAGCAGGGGGAAAAGGAGGCTGTCTAGAGACTGACCAAACCCAAAGTGGTTGAGACACAACAAACCTGTTGACAACTTGCTTTTCTAGTGTCCCAGGTGGGGAGTGGAAAGTTCTAGAAAATAAAGAAGCTGTGTTATCTTTGCACAGCTCAGTAAGAGGGATAGTAACTTGGCTCTATGTCAGGTCGTTTGGTCAGATCTGTTGTTTGTTCTCATGGTTTATTCGTGCCCATTTCTTGAATGAGTATTGAGTTATAAGCAATGAGATGTCAGTACCTCTGGAGGGCCAGGATTTGCATTAGTGCTGGGGGTTACAACAAATAAGGACAGACACAGACCTTGCCATCATGGAGTTGCAGTCTGGCCTGTAAGTTGAGAACCTTCATTGAATGCCTTCTGGATTCCAGGTGATTCATCCACATCATCTTTTTTTTTAACTATGCATAGCAACCTCCTTTTGTGCGCGAGGAGGGGAGAGCACTGGTCACGTGGAGAAGGAGCATCTGAGAGAAGGTGGGTCTGGGGACACACACACATACATATACCTTTGCACACACCTGTGCTGAAAGATGGCCCTGCATCCCCACTCCCCAGAATTATCTTGAATTCTTTTCGGCAGCTGACCCTGATGTTTGCAGTTCCTCAGGAACATGTCTTCAGAGCTTTCCTGAAGTCCTGGAGAGAGCAGGTCCACCCGGGAAAGGCACGAAGGACAAAATTTTCTTCTACTTATGGAGGAAATGCCATAGCACAGACGCCTCAGGCAGCAGATACAGCAGTTTTGGCCCATGGAGCTTTTATGGTCTTGCCTCATCCTGTCAAACTCAGGTTTTGAAGATGGAAAATAATGGCGAATCAGAGGAATAAATAAGCCCGGGGAACAGGAGTATTTCCTTGGGGTGCATTGTGTCACAGGGGTACTGATCATTGGAAGTCCATCAATCCATTAAAGTAAGGTTAAAATATTAAGCATCAAATAAACAAGGGCAAAGGGATCCTTATGCAGAAAACATAGGCTAAGAGAAACTATTAGCACTGGCCTTGGTGCTGAGCTTCCTGGTAGGTAAGGCAACAGGTGGAAGGCATCACTCTCAATGCTTACTGCAAAGTAGAACACCAGTCTGTTGGAAGAGAGGCTTCTATTTTGTTTTTCACTTCTGTGGTTTGGGAGGAATTTATCATATGAATCTCTGAATAAGGGGCATAGAACAGCATAATGGATAGTATCTTTGCTAGCAGTTTTACAAACAATGTAAATGTGATTCACATGGCTGGGACTTATATCAGCCCTAGATAAATGCCAGAGGCATAAACAGTGTGATATTCTAGTTCAGTGTGAGTTTTTCTGGAGGAAGCCAAAATGATATCATCCAGACTTGGAGCTTCCTGGGGATTTGACTTGGCACGAGCTAGAGCTTAAAAGCTTTAGAAGAATTAAAATTTGGTGTTCCATTGGCTCTCTGGCTGATTAGATTCTGCCTGATTTTTGAGATGTCGTTCAGGCATCATTATTCCAAGAAACTTTCCCTGACTCCCAGAGGTGGCACTGGGTGCCCCTATGATGTGCACTCATAATGCCCTGAGCGCCTTCAGAGAGCCTCCCTTCCACTTATCTTTTAGATGTCTGCCTTGGAGACATGAGATCCTGAAAGGTAGGCCTCATCTCAATATGTGTGTTTTCCCTGTTCAGTACTGGCTCCAGCACATGTAGGCTTTGGTGGATATTTACTAGGCATGACAAAGCTCAGAGTAGTTCTTGATATAAGGAGGAATACTTAGCTTAGTAGACTTTGGTACCCAGTTTGGGCCTCTATTACTAACCAGCTCTGCTACCTTGGGAAAGTTAGAGAATCTCTGTGTTTCAATTTCCCCCGTTGTAATATGGCTACCATGATTGCTATCTTGGATGCTTCAGCAACTCTTTGCTGGGGTTAATGTGCAGAAAGTCTGAGCCTGGGACCTGTGGCTGGACCTAGAACACAGCCACTTGCTGGTCGCTTGAAAGCTGCTCCTGTGCCCAAGCATCAGGCATGCAGGTTGGCCAAGCTGGCCTTTAGTACCCACACTGTCTCCCGAGGCCACCTCTGCAATCCCACGTGTCCTCCAAGGAGCTTATGTCCAACCACATTGGGGTAGGTTAATGGGGGGATGCTTTTGAGATAGAGAGATACTCAGATCTCCATCTCTGAAGCTTTCCAGTCTTCTTCACCTGGTTTCCCATCCCCTGCCTCTGTTTACTTTGAGAGGCTATCGAGAGGCCTTTGGTCACCAGTAGACTTGGGGTTCTCCACTGGCTCAGCCTCTTATTTCCTGTGTGAACTTGGGTGAGTAAAGTAGCATCTCCAGCCCCAGCTGACTCATCTTCAATAATAGAGATGGTGGCACCTCCCTGACAGAAGAGGTTGCTGTGGACAATGAAGAAATCCTTGCAGGGCACTTGGCCAGGGACCCAGCCCATGATGAGGGTCAGTGCTGTCTCAATGGCCCACTGATGCCCTTGACTTTGTGGAACCCCACCCCCAAAATCTGTATCCAGCCTATTTCTCCATCATATAGACTCACTTTAGAATTAATCTTTGTGAAAATATGCAGGAAAATAGATCTGGAGGCCTTGGAGGCAGGAATTGGTGAGCACTAATCTTACTGTGGGCAGGAATTGGTGAGTACTAATCTTCTCCTGAAGCTACAGGAACTCTCCTATTGCCCACTCCTGCCTAGCCCTCCTGCAGCAGGAAGGCTTCCTGGTATTTGGGGCCCCCAGACCTGGCCAGCTCCCCCAGCCATCCTTACTGGGCTCTGATCTGCCCATGTCCACTCCTAGGCAGGAGTGGCTTCTCACATTCCTTTCCATGCAAACAGCATTTTCATAAGAATATATTAGGAAAGAAAAAGCCACTATGTGTTTTCATCATATTTACCCTGAAAATGATGTACCAGGTGGTTTTTCTGAGAGGACTGCCTGATTTTTTTTGGCATGGACAGGCTCCAGGAATTGAACCCAGGTCTCCATCATATTAAGCAAGAACTTTGCCACTGAGTCACCGTGGCCCACCAAGAACCACTTGATTTTGTTAATGTAAATAGAGTATACTGAACAATATGATGAAAGAAGAAGCCATAAGTTAAGGCCATGTAGAACTCTTAACCTTGGAGAGAAACATGTCCACATGTGTGCACACACACAAACCCACACCCCCTTAGCATGGATGGTGCTGGGTCGATGACTGGGAATCTAACCTGTATGAGGAATGACTCTCACTCGAGCTTGGACCAACTTCCAGCCTGGTATTAACATTATTTGGTTGAAGGAAGTGTTCCCACATGTGCAACTTTCTTTACTGTGGGTTTATTGTGTTCCCCTTCTCTGCCACGAGGGGTACTTTTAGTCACTATATTGGAGCATGATGTGGGTTCATTGAACTCAGCATAATTTGTCTGTAAGCTTATTACTTTTGTGGGCAGGAAGGAAGTTTTGTCCTTTCTTGCCTTTCTACCCAGGAAATTAATGACCTCCTTCTTCCTTTAGGTCTATCCTTTCAGCCCAGCACTCCCATGGAGCTTTTGCAGCTCTTCCAGCTTGCCCTCAGTTCTTTACAGCTCAAGCATGCACAAACTCTGTGCGCTCCTTGTCCCTCTGTCTCTCTGTGCACACAGGACCTCGTCAGGTGGAAGAAAGTGACGTCATTGTTGGCTTCACTTGTTGCCCTAAGCTCACCCTCACTGAGGACAGGGTACCTGGGAAACAGCCTATATTTATGTTTAAGGCACCCAGATCCCTGTGTTCTGTAGATTTTTAAATCATTCATCCTTCTGGAGGCATGTGTTGATCAAAGTGAGCCAGTACGTTTGAACTATTTCTTTGAACAGGCTATTATAAATCCCTCAACCTCATGCACATTTGATTGATATCTTGTGAATCCGAAGGTTACCGAAGGACCCGCCTCTCTTCTTACTTTGGGTTCCCTGAAGTGTTTTCATTTTAAATGGCCTGTGGAATGAAGTTGTGGGATAAGAATCTGACATCTTTCCCCTTTAGAAGTGAAAAACAGAGCCTAAGCCCAAAATGGGCTCATGGGCTTGATCAAAAATGCTTTGTGAACTGCTGATACCTGTTCTACTGCTTGATCTCCCAAAGAACACACAACCTCAAAGAGCCTTGAGGGTCTGGAGATTAGACCAAAGCAGGTAGTTGTCCCTCTCTCATCGCCAAGTCTGGGTCAGCAGTCTCACCTTCCCAAAGCTTACGAAAATAAGTTCTGTATAATAAGTTTTGGAGTTTGTATTCTCAGCCAGTTTTTCAGGCGTGGCACAGAAAAGCAATATTCCTTTGCATTTCTAGTTTTGCCACCAACATGTCCTTTTCCATCCCGCCAATCCTGGCCTGGGCCATTCTATAGTTCCTGCCTTACAGAGGTGGATGCTGTTTGCTCCTACAGAGTCCTCCTCCAGCTTCCAGAATTGATCAGCATTCTTAGCTGCCAACCACAGACACCTGCTCCAGGTAATTTGAGCAAAAAAAGAATTTATTGACTTGTGATTGGTCATCACTGATTTGTTGTCCATGTTTACCTTCTCCCTTCTCCAAATTGTACTAAAATCAGAGCCAAAGGTTTAAATGCTATAGACTCATAAGATGAAAGAGTACTTGAGAAGAGTCAACCATGGATATGAACTTGAAATTGGGGCTAGTTTTTGGAAAATAGAAAGTGGAGGGAGAAGGGATAACTGATTGAGCAGACGTAAGGACCTTGCAAATTTAGTGCCTGCTAATAAGATGCCTGCAAATCTGAGATAACCTAGAGACCTCAGTAGGTGAGGGTGAACAGGGTGCAAGAGCCAGGGTAAATTAAGTGGAGATTTGCATGTTGGGTAGTGGGACATTTCACTCCTTCTGCTCTGCTCCAAGGTTGCCAGAAGCTTGCAATATACCCTTTGGATAGAATATTGAAGGAATCTTTTCTGGAAAAGCTGAATAACTCTAGAGAAAGGAGCTCTGGGTGCTGTTATTGTGGGAGAGGAAGGCATCTTCCATTACAAGGGACAGATGCCAACAGAACCATAAGCCACACTCCGCACTTTGAATTTCCAGTGAGCTTTTAGTGCCTCACTTTAAATATGAATGGACAGCAAGGATCACCATGCATGTAAGGAACAGTTGATACATGAAAGAGAAGGCACAAGATAAACAACTTGGGGACCCAGGAAAAACTGAACAGTATAAGGAACAAAAGAAAGCACCAAAAACCCTATCATTGATATTCTTAAAGAGATTAAATAATGCATCCTTAAGACATAAACAGGATACTATGAAAAGAATAGCAAATGGGGCGGGCCACGGTGGCTCAGCAGGTAGGAATGCTTGCCTGCGATGCCAGAGGACCCGGGGTTCGATTCCCGGTGTCTGCCCATGTTAAAAAAAAAAAAAAAAGAATAGCAAATGAAGATTAAACATGTGATAACTGAAATTAAAACAATCCAATGGAAATATTTAGATGTTTACATTGAAAAAAGCAAAACAGGAAGGTAGAGAGTTCTAAAATGGAAGAAAAAAGTTGAAAAAATTAATAGTTCCGTCTGGGAAGTTCAACATCCTTCTAACAGAGATTCTAGAGAGAAAACAGAAAAAGCAAATATTAAAGAAATAAACAAGAAAAAATTTCAGAACTGAAGGATGCATGTCTCCAGGCTGAAATGTCTTACCATTAGCTTTCTGCCAAAATAAATAAAAAGAACACCCAACACCAAATGCTCTAGTGCCAAGTTTCAGAGCACCAGAGTAAAAGTGAAAGAGACAGACAGAGAGAGAGAGAGAGAGAGAGAGAGAGAGAGAGAGAGGCAGACGCTGGAAGATCCTGGAGAAACACTTCACCAATTCTGTGGGAGAATAAATGTTAACTCTTCTATACTAAATGATACAATCAAGCAATATGATAGTAAAATACAAACCATTCCATACGTGCAAAGACTAAAAAAATTTGCTTACCAAGAGCCTTATCAAGCTATTACAGGATGGGCTTATGAAAAATAAAGTGTAAAAACCATAACAACAAATATAAAAGTAGGCAATACCAGAAGCTGAGATCCACCTAGCAGAGTAGTGAAAGAAAAGTCGCAGGGGGTCAGCTGGCCATCCAACTAGAGACCGACTGTCCCTATGGGAGTGGGAGAGAGGACTCTGGGAGCCAGTCTCCAGGGTATAAGGAAATGGAAAAACTTATTTTATATGGTAGAGCATTTGGGAAAACATACTGTAGCACTTTTGTAAATACATACACATCAAGGAAATTGCTAATGCAAGAAAAGCAAAAATTGTATCCACAAGGGAATGAGATAATCATGGTCCACCCGTTGGCTTAGCATGCAGTAGTATTTACATAATCATAACAGAGTCAATGCTTTTCACTTAAGGCAAAAATTGTAATGTCACTGTATTGGGAATATTGGTGAAAGGTAATAGAAGAAGAAGGGGTTGTATAAGAAACTTAAATCCTCAATTACCATATCAGAAAAATAATAGGACTGATGTCTAAAACTGATCAACCAAGTATAGCAGCGTGAACATATTATTAAGAAATATGGAAATAAATCCAAAAGAAATGGCTAAAAGAATTATAAGTGTTTGCAATCTGAGGAGCAGGACTGAGGGCAGGGGTAGGACTAGGGACTACTGGTTGTCAATAAAAGACTTTGAATACCATCTGATTTTTATACTATGAGTGAGTATAGAATAATAGGTCTACAAAATTATGACCTACAATGGTTTTGAAATTACTCAGTTTGTTCTTTATTTTAAAAAATGTACTCTGTACTTATTCAGAACATTGGTATTTGATATTCAGATTTTTTTCAAATAAATATTATTTTCAAATTTTGTATGTTTTAAAATAGACTAATGGGGTGCATGGGTGGTTCAGTGGTAGAATGCTTGCCTTGTATGTGGGAGACCTGAGTTTTATTCCCGGACCATGCACCCCCCGCAAAAAAATGGAATAATAAATAAGATAGATTTATTCACATGATGTTCAGACACTTACAGAAGTGGGTGGAAGGCTGGAGAGCCAGATTCAGGAAACCACTGGAGGCTGGGTGGTGGAGACACTGAGATTACTCAAGGTTACCCCTAAGTAAAGTCTGACTATGGCACCATCATCGGATTCACAACACTGCCCTCCTCACTGTGACTAACTTTTCCCTTAGAATTTTGGATCCCTCTCTTAAGACTCAGGGGAATCCAATATGCCAAGCCTTCATCCTCTACCTGGCCTTTAGGGGTAGAGAGAGGGACTAGCTCCTGCCTTTCCAGCTTGTGGCCTCCAACCAAGATGTCCACAATAGGCATCTCCCAAGTCGGAAGGGGCGTTTCTGATGTTGGGTGGACAAAATCTTACCCTATGTGGGACACTTTTATACTCCTTCTTTGTGTCCAAACCACTGAGAAACTGCACATAGAATATTAGGTTATTTTAGGACCTAAGCATTCATCTCATCTACTTTCCAGATTTCTCAGATAAAGAAAATGAAACCTAGAAAAATTAAATGTGATAGAGGAAAAGCAAGGACTAAGACCTTGGTCTCTTCTTCATGCAGTATTTCCCCTGGGTGATGAGCATGGCACTGTCCTGATAAAATTTACCCATGCTAATAGATTCAAGGTCAAGAGTCTGATGTTGCATGGCAGGAAGAGGTTCCAAAATGGTCTGAATAGTTTTGATAGGGCAATGGACTAATTCCAACACAATAAAATGCATAAAGATAAATGTGAAATCTTACGGTTAGGTCTAGAAATCCCTAGAGCAGTACAGAGTATATAGGGAAGGCGTGTGGTTGTGCATGGGTGTGTGTGTATTTGGGTGTGTGTGTTACACCCTTGGGAGTTGAAAGTGGGGTTGTGAATTGTTGGTGAGCTATACTGTCCAGGTGGGATGTGGTGGCTTGGCCTGCACCTGTAGAAGCAGTAGTGTCTCAAAGAACCAGTGAAACTCCTGTCCTTCTGCCATTCCCTGCCCAACCATCACAGTTCATTGATTTATAGCTGGAGCTCCTTGGATGCATCTATAGACCAAGTTGATCATTGTCTGTTTCTACCCAGGAGAATGGGGGAATCTATAGGCTAACTTGCTATTGCTTAACCTGTCATGTCCTTGTGTACTTCTGTGTTTCGCCCTTGCCTCATGCCTAGTCATTTCAATTACCATTAAGACTTGTCTCTCAACTCTCCTGCTGCCCCAGGAAGTTACACCTGAATTCACCATCTTCCGCACTTAACCTTGTGCAACTTCGATCTTTATGTAGTTGCCCCTAGCAGTCTTATTACCTTCCTTTCCCCACCTTCTGTCTCTGTGTTGATACATCTAGCAGTCTCGTTGTAGTCCTTTCTGTCCTTCACATCCCTTTCCACCCCCAGCTCACTGAATTTCCAACTGATGACCACATCCTGTCCATGTTTTGATTCTAAATCTTTCAAACTCTGATCACATCTTCTCCCACCCAGTGACCACATCAGTATGTCTGCACCATCATTAACTGCTTTCTTACTGATTTCATAGCCTCCTTTATCACACCCACAAAACTCATCTCCTCCTGAGCAGTCTGACCCCCCTGGACTGGAGAAATGCAGATTTGATCGTACATTTCCCACCTACTTTTCTCCACTCGTTCCTGGGGCCTGAAGCACCGTTTCCAAACTTTGTTCTGTTGAAGCATTATGGTCTCGTGAAATAATACTCTGCTCCTTGAACAAAGAAACTTAATCTGGGGGGAGATGAGGTTGATAAACACTGGAGTCAGCTGAGTTTGACAACTTTCTGCTTTATGAGGATTTTTGTTTGTGTTTTTACTTTGCAGTTCTCCAAGGTGGGGATATAAATGCAGAATTTCTCAAATTTCCCGATCATAGATTTTTATTTTTCACAGATCTTTTAGCATCTCTTAAGATTCATCCATTCCATGGGACACCATATGGGGATTGCCAATTCACAGGTTGAAAGCCAGGCTCTCTGCATGGCACCAAAACCCTGCCTGTTTGGAACCTTGGCTTTCTTTCAGGTCCCAACTCCTGCTTCTAAGCCCTGGTGTGACCCACGATGGAGCAGCATCCTGTACACATTTACCTCCCATCTACTCGGTACAGTCCAGGTGATGCCACATCTGCTTCTTCAACAGGCAGTGGACACAATGAAGCATGATTCAGTGAGAGAGAACCTGCTGGAAAGAGGACATGTGTGTGATTTTAAAGGCTTCTACATGTGCCTGGTTTGACACATCTGATCTGACTATATACTTCCCATCCTAACTTGCAAGGCAGGAAGAGGTTCCAAAGTGATCTGAGCAGTTTGGTTGGGGCAGCACACTGCTAGGACCTGATAGGAAGCATACCATCCAAGGACTAGGCAAGAGGGTACTGAGTTAGTCAACATGCTAAGGAAGAAAATGAAGCTGTAATTGAGGTCCATAGAAAAACATTGATTAATAAAGTTTAGGAGAACAGATACAGGGCTCTTTACACCAACTATATTTTCTGTGCTATACTGTATCCATGAGTTAAGAAATCTTCAGGGCTATTTTTGATTATGATCTATTTTCAACTTGTTTAATAACTTTAGAACCAAATCCCCATTCGCAAGATGGGACTCAACCACTATTCCCTATGAACACAATGTCCTTTCTCACCTCCAGGCACAATGTCCTTTCTCACCTCCAGGCTTACGTGGGTTGTCCCTTGAGATGAGAAGGCCCTATTCTTTCCACCACCCACCCCCAGCATGGGAGTCTTACCCTCCAGGAAGGGTTGGTTATCTCTTCCGTGGTTTTTGATTCACTGGGCATGAGTCTGTCACTGCACATTCTCACTTTATCTAGCACAATTCTCTCTGTGTGGGGGCCCAGTTCTCCCAGTGGGGGTGCTTTACTCAAGGACAAGGCCCCAAACTGCCTCTCTCTGGACCCGTCATTGCTCACTGCATCTGGCATCTGATAGAACCTGAGGACAAGTTTGCTAAATGGGCAGGTGGACCCTGCCCTTGTGTTTTCTCTACTTGCTCTTGGATTTTTCTGAAGCTTGACACCTGTTTTTTTTTTTTTTTGATTTTTACTTTTTCATTCCATTAATTCCCAAAGGAGATGAGTGGAAGTAGCCTATCATTCTGCATTGGGCATCTTTCCCAGTGAAAATTTGCTCTTTCTTTAGATGTGGCACACTCAGGATATCTATGGGATGTCTAGCCCTGCGCCTTTTGCTCTATGCCAATGGGCTCATCCTATTCCACCTCTGCTCCTTCCCCTGGACCTTGTCCTGCCAGGGCTCACTGGACCACAGCCAGCCCCGCACGAGGCAGGCCAGAGTCAAGGAACATCAGAGACATTGAATGACCGCCAAGTGGGACAGGGATTCACAGAGATTGACCCTCAGGGAACTCCTTGTCCTTGAGCTCTGGCAAGACAGATAGCTACTCCAGACATGTTGACAGGTTGTCATTTTTAGGCTTTTATTCTGGACTCTCCAACCTTGACAGAGATGCTGCCATTCCTGTTTGTGTCCCCATAGAGCCCAGGCCAAGACTGGCCTTGTATTTGGTTACTCACTAGCTATTTACTAGGGCTTCATTCTCTTCCTCTGTTAGACGGGGACATCAGGGCTGTCACACAGGATTGTCTCAAGAATTAGTGACAATGGAGGTTGCTATTTACACTCCAGAATAAGCCCCTTGGAAGCCATATGGAAATCTGGTCATAGAAGCAGGAGGGACCAGTGAGGAGGCCGAGGCAGTGTGAGAGATGCAATAATGCCCATACTGGACATTTTATATTTGTTGATTCATTGTTGCTAATTTCCTACTTGTGCCCCATTTTTCCCCACAAGGTATATGAAAAGGAATTGTTCGGTGTGTGTGTGTGTTTGTGCCCTAGGGGTCAGGGGCCCCTGAACACCTCTTTTCCTCATGCCAGTCTCCAAGATCACTTGATTAAACTTGTGGGGGGCCTTCGACCCACAGCCCCAAGGCATGCTGTAGGGCGTGGTCTGTGGTGCGTCTTCTCTCTTTCCTTTCTCCACTCCAGTACTGGGCTTCCAGGCCCTGTGCTCAGGGGGCACTTTCTGTCCAAGGATGTCATCAGGTAGAGCCTTCCCAGATGCTTCATGCTGGCAGTGGGTCTGGGTTGGCGCAGGTGTTGGGGACTGAGCACATCCTTATTTGCTTCTGCTTCTCACCCCCTCTAGGGGCTGAATGCAGAGTTGCACGGGCTTTCCCCTGGCCCCTATGGGCAAAAACTAGACTCTCTCTTAACTGCACCGAGGCTTTGCACTTGGACTGTCTCAAAGATTGCAAAGCAAGTTGTATTGTGGCTTCCAAAGGGAGATTCCTTCCCCTCCCTTCATTTTCCCCCTGAGTAAACCCCTGAGTTCACAAAATCCTTTCCTCCTTGTTCCTTGAGACTCAGAACTCCGATCTCTCTGAGTCCTTTGCAGCATGGCCAGAGTCCCAGCTGAGCCCGATGTCAGCAGCCCTTTATACCTTTGCTGTGTCCCCCAGTGCTAGGTGGCCCCTGTCTCTCCTTTGTCACAGATCAAGGGCTCTTTTCCTGACAATTCCCAAACCTGGGACTCTGCCTCACCAGCTGGAAGAAGCAGCAATTCTTGCTTCCAGAACTGAAAAGATGCTTCTTTCTATTCCATTCCCCTCAAAAAAAGTCAGGCTCATAAAAAGAATACAAATTACACCCAGCAGCTCTTATCAGCTTGGTAAAGAATTGCTACTTTCAACTTTATTGCCTTAAAAATAATTCAAACGCTTCCATCTTTTAAAAACAATTTAGATTGAGAAGGGGAATTAGAGCTGTGTGGAGAATCAGTTTGCCTGAGCACGATTTAAGAGGGTCGCAATATTAACCTTGAACACGGACGCTTTGTCGCTCACGCTGGGCACCGGAAAGGTCTCTCCTGCCCCAGACTGTCCCCTTGTCTTCCTTCAACTGCATCTGATGCCTTGGTCCCCGGGTCTGTCTTTGGATACAAGCAGCGCCTTGTGGAGCTCCCGTATGGACGATGAAACACCCATGGGAGGGATAAGGAAAACATTTCTAATCAGTTTCAGGCTTTGCTTTTTGTATCTGAAGCCGGAGCCGAAAAGTGGCATGTATGAGCAATGACTTGTCCCAGCTGTCTCTGCCACCCCCCAGGCAGTGTGCTTTGTTCTCTGGAGGACCAAGTCTTGAGGTCAGTCACAGCCCACTGCAAAGACTCGCCAAATTCAGAAGCAATTTACTCCGTTGTAGAGCTCGGGCTTCCAAGGGATTGTGAGTGTGATTGCATCCAGTGTGGCCAAGTGCTGGGAATGCATTCTCCTCCGCGAGACAAAATTGGGTAGAAGAGCCAAGCTCTTGCTGCCTCCCATCAGCGTGCAGCCTGAATATTAGCCAGAGAGATAAAAGGGAGCCCCTTCTTTGGCTCCGGGCCCTCCAGGTGATAAGGAAATTATGGATCATTAATTAAAAAATCCAAGTATCCATCAGGTGTTACTCATTGGCACATGCCTGGCTTCCCTTCGCCGAATTGATCCTGTTAAACAGATTGTGCCTGCGAGCAGACTCCATTTCATTTGTCTGCTGATATTAACGTTTCCTCATAAATTGTCCATGTGTAGCATATTCTCACTTTTTATTACAGTGAAATGTGCTTCCTGCACAGCCCTGGAATCCGTCTCTATTTCATCTGAAGTTATCCACAAATAATCTGTAACGAACCTCCATCCCCCAGGGGCTTGGAGCTGGCCCCGCTGCCCTCTGCCCAAATAGGAGAGGCAGTTTGCAATGGTTGTTTATTTTGAACTTGGTAAATAGTGAAATCTAAGACCAGGGAGTTCTAAAGATTGACTAGAAATTGTTCCAGATCTATTGGGTTTTTAAATGTATTTAGTCAATTGTGTTTTTCTTGTTTTTCAATAGAAGCAACATAATAGTTATTCCGAGATCAAAGCCAATGTCAAAAAACAAAACAAAACAAATCTAATGTTGAATGCTCGCTCTGTAGCGTTACAGTAATATCTTTTTTCCTTGCCATTAATTGACCAACCTGCTCCAGATATTTCTAGGTTGTTCAGCAGAATCTATGGGACCATGCATTGGGAAGGTTGGCACTCAACACAAATGAAGAGACACTTACATCCTTATGGGACGGGCCCTGAAATTTGATCATGTTTCTGTCGTCTCCAAAGGTCACAGCGTCTCACCTTTACCCACCTTTTCAGTTCATTTTGTTTCACTCTTACATTTTCTCGGAAGTGTGGAAAAAAAGGTGTTATTTTCAAATGCAGACCGTCCCTCCTTAGCGCAGTGTTTTCCCAAACAGGTGCATGTGGAGGCTGTGCAGAGCGAGGCAGAAGCACGGGGTTCTGCTGACGTGGTGGGCGCAGACCGCCTGTCTGTCCCTGTCACTTCCCACCTAAACAAGGCTCCCGCTTATGTCTTCAGCCTTTCCCATAGTTGGCATCAGGGGACTGTGCTCCATCCATTCATTCCTTCCGCAAACCTCTCTCTACGCTCCTGGGGTGCCATGCTCCATCTTACTCGGTCTGGGTTCATTGATTCAGTGGGAGACTTGGGGCAAGTCACTTCATTTCTCTGAGCTTTGGTTTCCCCACTGGCAGATGCAGATGCAAAGCCCCTTTCGGGGAGTGGATTCAGTGAGGTATCATGTACAGAGTCGAGTGGAGGGAGTGTTCCCTAAGTATTGGTGACTGCCCTCACCCCCAGCCTGCAGCCAGCCCTGTCCTCCAGCCATTTCCCAGATCGCTCCTTCCCTGAGCACACAGGTGACGGCTCAGTTCTCCCTCAGCCAAGGGGTGCTTGCCTCCTACAAAGTGTGTTTTGAACCTACCCCGAGTGAATTCTGTGCCCCACCTTCCACAGATGGCCTGGCTGCAGCTGGAGTTGACTGCCTTGCATTGCCACCGTCCTGCAGCAGTTGCTCACTTGCCCCAGCTAAGTCCCCTTCCCCTGTGCTCAGGAAGCTGCATTTCCTGGGCCCACAGAGACTGGGGTGCCTGGGCTTTAGGGATGCTCCAGCAGAGTGATGGAGGAGGTGGGGGCCATGAGGGGCTGGTTCCTGGGAAGGTCGTGCTGTGAAAAGCTGAAAAAGAGACCAGTGCAGGGTCCAAGCATCTGGAATGGGACCTCGGAGAAAGGATGGGGCCAGACGTGGGAGGTGTGGGGGACGTGGGAAGAATGTCAAGGTGGTTTTCAGTGAAAGCAAGACCCAGAGAGTTTGTGGAGAAGTTGGGTGGAACAGAATCTCAGGCCCTTTTCTCAGGAAGGCAGGCCCCTGGAAGGGTGGTGCAGATGGGTTAATGATAGCAGCCCTTTCCTTACTTTCTCTTGGTGATGCGCATAGCTTCTGAAACCCCGGGCCCCTTGGTATCTGCTTTGTTGACTTGTAAACGGGAGCCAGCGACTCCCCTTTCCTACAAATAGGCACTGGGGGGCCATTGCACTCCCTCGTGTTTCAAAGGGGTGACATTAAACAAAGAGAATTGTTCCTACATAGCATGTTGTTGCAAAGGCAGCTGTGGGTCTTTAAAGTTAGCTCGATATCTGTCCTTGGGAACAGGCCAGACCCTGGACTCCATGGGGGAATGTTCTGCAGTGCTGGAGTTGGGATTTTTAAAAGTTGCTAATTGCCAACAAGCTTTTATTATCTTGGGTTTCCAGTGTTGGTGGTGGTGGTGGTGGGGGAGTGCCTAGATAAGTGGCGGACAATTATCACATACATAAATAATCGATGGTATTTGCACTTTGTAAAATAAATCCTTAGCAGTGTTGTTGGAAGGCTTCCATGCAGAGGTTTTTTTCCCACTCCATTCACAATCCCTTTAGGCCAAGACAGAGGGAAACTGGCTCCTACTTAAGAAATGCAAGTGGAATAACGGCCTCCGGCTGATGAGAACAAGTTAACTGGGAGAAAGAAGGATCTCTACTAGCAATGGCATTTTCCCAGATCTGAGAAAAGAGATCATATTGTTCCCACTGAGAAAGGTTTGGGTCTAAAGACTCGTGTGCTCGCTCTGGAAGTTGATCAGGTCTTTTGGGGAGCAGCGTGACCGAGGGAAAAGAACACAAGAACACAGGTTTTGGAGACAGATGCGAGTTCAGATCTAGTCCCTGCCATGTACTAGCTAAGGGTACAAGCTTGGTGCAAGATGTGAGTCTAAACCCAGGGCTCAGCCTGGTGTCTGATGGGGAGTAAGAACACTGCCTGGCTGGTGTTGGTCAGAAACAAAGAGGAGGCATGTTGGTTGTGAAGTAGAGGAGATGTTGTAGTGCAGGATCTGGAAGGAAGTTTCATAAAAGCAGGTTCTTGTTGCCCTTGAAAATGGCTCATACTTGGTCTTACCTAAAAGGCTGAGGACACTGAAGAAGGGGATCACAGGCTAGGGGTGTTGTCTTCCAATCTCCCCAGAAGCCCTGTCTTCTCTGCTGTGCTTCTGGACATTAGAACTGACCATCCCTACCATGTGGCCAAGGGACACTTGTTGGCCCTCCCCTGCTCCAGTTAAAGTGAGCCACCCACTGCACACACAGCCATGCTCAGGTGCCAGAAGCTGGAGCTTAGCTGACATCAACTCTGTGAGAACCATGGGGTCAAAGTGGCTGGGTGGCCATAGCCAGCTGCAAATGCACCCTTAGTCCCCAATGGGCTGGCAGGATGGCATGTCAGTGTCTGCTCTGTCCATGACATTGGCCATGGCAGAGGCAGCCTGGAATTGGGACCAAGGCTGCTGCCCATGAACAAGAAGCCACATTTCTTTCTGCACTCTGCTTTCCCAGAAGCCCCAGCCTTTGACTGGAAGCACGTTTCTCTCAAGAGGGAGGTATGTGGGTGTCGTGTGAGGATGTATATATATATATGTCAGACATGTGGAGACCCATGGGCCTCCATGTGCTGCCCGAGTCCACCATCCTGGCCCTTTCATGGACCACCTGCCACCGTGGCATCTTGGGTTTCCTCCTTTGCTCCAAAGAGGTGAGGGGAAGAATCAACAGGGTCCTTTGGAAGCTCCCACCTCCTCAGCTCTTCTTCTGAAGTTTTGCTTTGCCATAGAAGCCAGGCAGGCTGGCTCTGAGGATTTGGCAAAGGGCTCTCTGGAATCAGAGCCACAACTGACCAAGGCACTGAGCTACCACAGAGATCCCTTAGGTTTCCCTGAGATCTTGCTCCTGGCTCCCATGGGGTCTCTGTGTTGCTCCCACAGGTACCTAGGCCCCCTACTGTCCCCACTGCTTCATTTTGGGGGTGCCCCTACTGGCTGTGGTGCCCAGTTCCAAAAAAGAAGCCTGAATGCAGGGAGCCTGCCCCCCACTTTTGCTGAAGGTGAGTGACTCAGAGCCCACCCGGAGCAGGGGGATGTTCACCTCTTCCCATGTGGAGGGCCCTCACGACAGCAGAGACAAGTGTCGCCTTGATGGGCTCGTGGAGGGGACCCTGCTCATCACACCTGCCATGCTGCATTTATTGTCTGTCTTTTTGCCACCGTTGATTCCATGATAGACAGGACAAGGCTCCTGGTTTGTCCCACCCAGGAGAGCTTGGACAGCTGCTGGGAAATGGCAGGCCACAATCTGCCTGTTAAGTGAGGGAATGAATGAATGAGGGATTTTAAATATCTAAAATTCCAAAGAGATCATTGGGGGAGGAGAGACGAGTGGGAAGATTGGGGAGGACCTTCAGGCTCATTTGTCCTCTCCAGCCCATTCCTGGACTGGAAGCTTGGCATGTAATTTCATTTAATTCCCGCCAAAAACCCACGTAGTGGGTATTTGTCTTAGGTCACAACCCTAGAAGCAGATGTTAAATCCGGGACTTGTGCCAAAAATGATTTATGAAGAAATATTCTCATGGGAATTTTTTTTAAAAAGAAAGAAAGAAGAAAAAAGAAATGAAATACATTTGGGGAGTATGGGAAGCAGGACAGGGAAGTGAAGGGGACCAGCAGGGGGGGCACTATCCAGCAAGGTCACTTTGGGGAGACGTTCTGGACTGTAGCTCATTGGTGAACAAGGCACCTGGCATTTTGACACCTGGCATCATGGTCCTTGGTTAAGGTTGGAAATCCCCAGGCTGGGTTTCGACAGCCTAAGGGAGTCATAGGTGTTTATTAGAGAGAGTGGATGCATCGTGGGAGCCACCGTGCTCAGAGATCCTAGCAGGATTGGAGAGGACATGGGCAGACCATTCATAGTGTGCTGTTATTCAAAAGGCTTTGGGTGTAGACACAGAAGCTTGGAGAAGTAACGCACCCAGGAGCAATCAGCTAAGAAGGGGCAACACTGGGATCCGAACAGCTCTGCCTGCCATGACTCCCCCACATCGTGTTCCCACTGAAGATGGAAGGAAGACTCAGCCTCTATGTGCTTTAGACGTAGCTGGGGAAGGAATGGAGAGGAATAGCACTTAGAAGAGTGATTAGTGGTGCTGGGAGGGACACTGCCCACTGGGCTCTGAGCATTTAGACTCTTCCATTGAGCTTGCAGCAATACAGCCACTGGGAAGGCAGCATTCTTGCTTACTCTGCAGTAGCTCTGCATTCTCGTTATTGATGCCAGTCAGTCTCTGTGTGAGTTGCACTCTCTGGAAAGGCAGCAGCCAGGCGCTATTTATCTCCACGTGGGGAAAAGAGGCTTAACAAATGAGCTGAGGCTTAATTGGTGAGGGAAAGTAGGGCAGGGAAGTTGGCCAGTTGTGCTGTGGGGTTTTCTGATCAATTCTCTCCACTAACATCTTTCATGCAAGAGTCTGACACCAGATATGAAGGCGCCACAGAGTAGTCAGAATTCTACCTGCTCCCTGAGTTCTCCCAGCAGCTGAGTCAGTCCCCCTGCACAGCTCACTCTTGAGGGGACAAACAGAACTGCTTTCAGGTATAGGTGCAGCTACAACTTCAGAGAAACAGAACTCCACATTCTGGAGCTGGACTCCTGGCCCTGGAGCCCAGGAGACAGGCCCTTTGAGCTCTGAAATGATCCAGACTCTTAGATCTATCACTGTTCCCAACAAATCAGGGTCCTTGGGAGTGGGCCTGAGGGTCTGTATTTTTAAAAAGCTCCCTGGGAGTTTCTCATGTGCAGCCTAATTGAGAACTCTTGCTACAGAATGTCAGCACCCCAGAGAGACTTATCTCTCACTCATTGCAAACCTCCATTCTGATACCTAAATACTTTAAATGGCATCAGTGCCTCTTCTATCCAGATGCTTCCAGTACTGGGGCCCCCACTGATTTTGGGTTAGCCTATTCCATCTTTGAACTACTTGGCAAGGTGGAAGTTCTCTATATTGAGTTGACATCCTTCTTTCTGATTACTGAAGTCATTGGTCTAATCAACTTTCAGAGGCTGCAAAGAGCAATTCCAATCTCTCTTGCCCGAGGCAGTTCTTCATGTGCATAAAGATGTCTACAATGCCCAGTCTCTAAGCATCCCTGACTACTTTAGCCTGCCATTGGTTCATACTGTCCCACTCCAGGCTCCAGCCCGCAGTGTCCTTCAGCGAGTGGATGGCTCAATAAGGTCAACGCTTCAAGGAGTAGAACAGACTCCCCACCCTGAGCTTTTCCATGGGTCTTGACTCAACCATGTTGCTTTCAAGTCTCATCTCCCCATCTTCCCTTCTGCTTGGGAACCCTAATGTAGGTCTTGAGTTCACCATTGTTGAACTGCACCTCTTCAGATTCAGTTCAGTGTTCCAGCTTCTTGTCATTTAGCATTATGACATCCTCTCGGCTCCATATCATGTGCAAATTTGATAGGCATTCCATCAATATCCTTCACATAAGCATCAAGAAAATGCTGGACTGTTGAGGAGTGAGGCAAGCCAGTGCCCAGCAGTCTGCTGCGGTGTGTCTTCTGGCCTCTGGCCTCTTCCCTTCTCCCTTCCTGCCTCCTCACTGGGGGCCTCTGTGTTTCCAGTGGTAGCCAATATGAGAGGCTGCATGTTGAGACCAGAGAGATTCTGGGCTGGGGCAGCAATACTATTTTCCCATACCAAGGGGCTCTCTTTCTTCCTACCACATGTGGGATCCTCAGGGGTCTGCCGGCTCATCAGACCTCACAACTTCTATGGAGAGGGCCGGGTTTACTGAACTGGTGGGATGGGGTGGAAAGTGTCTTCAAGACTTGGCCCCAGGAGATGCCCAGGTACATGGCTTGGAATCTCTAGGAGCCTAATTTCTTTGAGATACAGGGAGAGAGTGCCTAGAGCCCTCTTCCTGAGCAAAAGGGCAGAGAGGGGCCACTGTGTTTCCAGACATACCTGTCTATCCTGGAGAAGAAGACTTGTGTGGCTAGAGAAGACACCAGGATCCAAGCTAGAACTGGGCCAGTTGGGGAATGAGGGTAGAAGCCACAAAGGGTCGAATGGTCAGCTCCCCATCTCTGCTTCTTGGGAAAAGCCTGGGACTGTGTTTGCCTCTTCCTGAGACTGAGGACTTAAAATACTGAACTTACCTTGGTAAACAGGAAGGGACAAAGTGTTATCAGCATTTTACAGATGAACAATCTAACCGAGACCAGAGCATTTAAATGAGGTGGAGGCATTTACACCCGGTCCAGACACCCATCCCCATTTGTCTCTTCCCAAGGTTTGTGTCATCTCATTCATAGCTGGAGAGGTCAGAGCCACTGGGGTCTTTCCACTCCTTCAGCTCCATTTATTTTTTTAAATGGGGCAGGATGACAGGATGAGTTTGAGCATTTCTGGTTTTATTTTATTTTTTGTATTTTTCAAATAGAGTAAGAAAAATTACATAACAACAACAACAAAGAGGACCAGCATCCCAGTAGCTCTCTCACAGATTCATCAATGGGCTGGCCAGGGCCTGGTACTCAGCAAAGCCTTGGGACAAGTTAACTGAGGATTTTTACAGGGCATACTTGAAACCAGTCCTTTCTATTTCTGTCTATTGTCCTTCCAGTTGAAGGAGGGTAAAACATTTGTAAAAACACAACATACCAAAAAAAAAGAAAACCCCAATACATAACTATCCCCTGTCTACTTTGGGCTTTAATACGTCATTCATCTACGAGCAGTGTTGATTGAGCAACTATTGTGTGCCATGTATACTGTAAGGTTCTAAGGCCCAGCTGTGACTGGGATGTGGTCCCTGACCTCAAGGAACCAGCCACCTGGTAGAGGAGATAGACACTAAAAAATGAATAAACTGCTAATTATTCTAGCACAAATATGGTAAGTGCCATAATGGAAATAGAGTCTAGAGAAGAGAATGATTGGGGCAGAGATAACTGTCCAGGAGCCAGAAAGAGCCTAGCTCTGTGCATCCTGGTCTGAAGAGCTGCGTTCTCCACTCTCAACTGCCATCTTCCTGAGTGTCATTTATTGTGGCTGGACAAGCCACCGTAAATCCCTCCGTTCTGGTTTCCTGATTCTCTGGCCTTGGGCAATGATGAGACTCAGCCCTGAGCTGCCCCAGCAGAAAAGGCATTTGTAGGCATAATCCGGAGAAGGGGCAGGCAGGAGGGGAGAGAGGCCTCCCATACCCATGAGACCTGCAGGAAACTGGAGCTTCTAACCCGGCTCCAGGCTGATGCCCGAGCGCTGGGAGAACAGCAGAAAGTCAGATATCCGTGTTCAAATGAAGCATCTTGGGGCAGCCATGGCAGACCCCGGGGGGACAGCTTGTTTTGTGAGGGAAAAAAATATTCCAAGAACAATGGTTATAAAAACCTGTCTGGGCAATCATCTTATGTGTCCGCCAGCTTCTGGCTTGCTTCTGTTCACTTCTGTTCTCTTTCTTTCCCACAGGCTGTGGAGACCAACCTGGCTTCCAAGGATAGCCACTGGATCTTTGTGAATGAGGTAAGAGCCTCAGAATGAGGAGGGTCAGGGCCAGGACTGAACCTTGGACCTCTCGGTTCCAAGACCGAGTTGCAGGGCTGCAGGGAATTCTTGGGTGGGTGGGTGGGGCTACCTGGGCCAGGTGCTTACCTGGAGCAGGAGGGGCCCAGGAGAACACTCCAGATTGAGTCCATGGAGAACACACCCCCAGTCGGGGGTGGGAGTCGGGGCAGGCAGCAGGGCTCAGGCAATAGCTCTGCAGGGTGAGGTGAGGCAGTCTGTGCGCAGAAAGCAGCCAGGGGTCTGGGGTGGGAGAGATTATGGCAGGTCAGAACAGGGAGTGCAGGGGAGTTAAGGCAAAGGGACCAGGATGGGAGGGAGGCTGCATTTCACGCAGGGGGTTGAGGCTGTGTGTATGTACATGGGTGTGTGGGAGTGTGCCTGGGTGAGTATACTTGTGTAAGTGTGCAAGTGTATATGTGTGTTTATTTGTATGCACTCACCTGCACAGCTGGTGGGAGGGGCTCCAGGAACAGTCCTTTAAAAAGTGTGCTGGGGAAGCTTCCCCAGTGACTGGCCACCCCATGGCCTGACCC